>JBBBDQ010001079.1:2307500-2385000 GCA_037127315.1 Ascarosepion bandense
GGAAAGCCTCTTTTCTTATATTTGGCGAGTTGTGTGTGGGATGTTGGTGGGGGTTTATGGCCTCATGGCTAGATTTGTTTTTTTATATTTTTTGTATATATATATATATATATATATATATATATATATAGAGAGAGAGAGAGAGAGAGAGAGAGAGAGCTATAACAAAGGCAGAATTCTGTAAGTTTATTGTAAAACATGTTATAATTCCTGCAGGGCATCTTGCCACAAATATTTCTGACTAAAGCTCTTATTTAGTGAACTGATTTAACTCATCTAGCAAAGATTAGCAAGAAAAATGCAGTAAAACTAGATACCCATGCGGCAGGGCTGGGGAGTGGAGCATACAATTGCCAATTAATTTGTTTATTGCGCAACAGCTGATACAAATGGCAGATTACATGTACAGAAAGAGGTTAAGTCAAGTTAGATGATTTTATAACATGTAACTTTAAAAGTTATTTAAATGTTGAATTTTTTATAGGGTGCCCAGTGAGAATTGATCTCACTGCTTAGTGGTAACATCCAGTTAGCTTGGTTGATGTTATTGCATGTTAATCCTTGTTGGGTTTTTTTAATATCAGATTTTTGTATAGGGTACCCAGTGAGGATCAATCACAATACTCAGTGGTATTGTTAGGTTGACTGATTGATTTTATGAGATATCAACCTTAGTTGGGTTGTTTTATGTTGAATTAGGCCTGCAGTACCCAGTTAAGATCATTCCCACTACTCAGTAGTGTGACTAGCCAAAATCATTATCAGATCCCATGGGACCTTCAGAAACAGGCCTTGAGCCACTTTTCATCATAATCCTAATATAAAAAACTCTTCCTGAGCCTATGATGTACTGTATTCACCCTTTATACATAAACCTGGTCGGGTGCTCCTGCTTTCCACCTAGGGTTCCTTGACAAAATCCAACGGAGAATCTTTAATCACGACTTGGCAGCTCAGATGAACTTAGCTCACTAGTACCTCCAGTATATGAATTTACTTGAGCCACAAGATTAGCAACAGTGGATGACCTTGTCATTAAGGTACTTCTTGGATATTCACAAGATAGTGAATAATTTTCTTTGATCAAAGTAGTATTTTTTTATGTCAAAATCATGGTCAGTCTTGTTATAGTGGCCAACCAACACATTTGACATATTTTTTTGTATCATATCTTTTTTGTGTTCATATAATCTTTTATCTAGATTCATTGAGGTTTCTCCTGTGTATTATTTTGTAACAATTATTACAGGTGATGGAGTAAACTCCTTCAAGTTTTAGCTTATTGCTTTGTTTAGTACTAAGTCTTTTATAGTTTGGGATGTAGTAGTGACAATTTTCATGTATTTAGATAGATTCTTAGTGATAGCTAGTAGACAGGATAATATACATTTTTTATTCATTAGGTTTCTCAAGAGGGGAACTTTTTTCCTTTTTGAAAAATTTTATAGGCCTTTTGCTTTGCTTTACATGGAATATAAAATAATTAGAGTACTGGAGACGTTTGAAAATCTTTAATATATTTCTCCTCTTCGTGTAAATAATTCGAGCTGCATATTCTTAGTGCTCTTAAATAGAATCCAATGATTATGCCGAATTTTAGTTTGTTATGATAAGAATAGAAAGTTATTCGGTTAATTTTATTGGCTAATTTCCAGTGGAGACCAAGTTTTAAACAGTTATTAATGTGGTGTAGCTTGATATCTAGAAAGGGTAAAGAATTGTGTTGTCAATTTGGGAATTTGATTGTATGGTCAGGTAAATCAGTATCACTAGACCATATAAGTAGAGCATTAGCAATATAATGGGAATATGTTGATCATTTGAGTAAAATATTTTGGAAAGTACCAGACCCAAGAAATTCTAAGATACATATCATCACTCCACTGGGAAATGATACCATTGTCAGTTCAAATTTTTGTTTGTAACAATTATTAAATGTGAAATAGCATTGATTGGTGAAGAGATGGCAAATTTTCATTATTATAGCTGTTGATAGATAGGAAAGCTTTATCTTTGATTGTGTTAGATGCTTTTTTTTTCTTAGTAGATTTAGGCATTTTTTAATTGGGACGTTGGTGTAGAGGGATTTTATATCTAGACTAGACATGCATTTGTTTGTCATACCTACTTAGAAAAGTGATGGACAAGAAATAAAAAAAGACTAAATGTATTCAGCTAAAAAAATAAAATAAAAATGAATAAATAAAAAAAAAATTACAACGAACCATCTGCCATGTGTAGTCATACTATCATACACTATTTTCTCCCCACTTTGTTATACAATAAATATTATATTTTTTATTACTCACACACACACACAAATTTAAAATATGTGTATTTAGGCAGCCTATGCGCACTGTGGTGCAGTGGATATCGGCTTGGAATGAGAAATCAAAGAGCCGAGTTCAAATTACCTGCATTCACTTACATGCAAATAGCTTTGGGAAAGGTATTAATCCATCTCTTCCCTCCAGTTATGGGTTAAATAACAGGACAGATTAGATTCTATAGCCTTGGTCGGCAACCAGTCTACTGCAGAAAGCAATGGCAATCTACTGCGAGTTAATCATCTGCCCAGTCAGTCGTGTCTCTTTTGAGACATGATCGCGCCAAGCGTTTATCACATATGGCACTTAACTGACTGATTTTCAAACATGTTTTATTGAATAATGTAGGCATTTTGTGTCTTTTATGCTGATACTTTTCAGCTATATAATCGGTTTCTTAATGTTAAGATGAAATTCATCAAGGAAGGCACCGTAGTTTTTTGGTAACCCAAGTATTTTCGATCTTTTCTAAGATCATTTTCAGGGGTGGTTACAGAGACAAACTTATTGTAACTGTGATAAAATCTGCATTCCACTGTGATGATGATTTTTTAAAAACAAGCAAACACACTCTGTTATAACTTAGATTTTTAATTTATCTGTTGTAGCTATGGAATTTTTGGCAAAACAAGCATTTTTTGATCTCGAGGAGTTGACCGGAAATTGGTAAAAATGTAAAATGGCACTAAATGTTAGACATTTTAACATGTTGCCACTTTTGCAATAAATTTTGTTGAGCTTGGATGCTTTTCTTATAGAGAGTCTTGAAAATTTGAAGACTTTGTTTATTATTTTCATGGTGTAGTATATTGGTGTGGTCAACAAATATTTTCCTGTATTGTGAAGGTGGACAGGAATCTGTTTTCAGGTGTTATTCAATAGAACTTGCATCCAACAGATTAAATGTAAGAGGTCATGATAATGTTGTGGTAGTCAAGCCAACATAAGTACTTACTTTTTTTTTTTTTTTTTTTTTAAATCAGAGATACAACCTCCCAAGAACATTTCAATTGACATAATTTTTTTTTTCCCCAAGACACTACTTGATAGAGAAGAGTTATTACATATGATTCAATTGCTTGTGTTAAATTTAGTATAATATATAATTAGCTTTGTTTTCATACTTGGATCAGTGGGGAATATATTAGAACTATAAGAGATCTTTCATGTTCTTTTTATATACATATAATTATGTATTTGGCCAGTAATTCCTCTTTTAAATTTCATTAAAGTGACTGAGAAAGTACTGCAATTAAACTTTCTATTTTTCTTATATTCATATAAGTTTTTTTTTTTTTTTTGGATATAAAGTGTGTAAAAATTGGTTAAAAAAAAACAAATGATTACACAACCTTGTGTAATTATTATGAATTATAATTATGAATTATTTTAGAAACTAAAACACAATTCCCACAGAGAAAATATCATGAGCGTCTCACAACTCTATGACTATTTCTATAACAAATGTTCAGAACTTCATAGCCAGGGCCCACATGTCACGTACATGGTGTCAGCTCATCCTCATTCCTTTCATATTTCATTTGTAAGGAAGAAGTTTCACTTAGCTTCTTCCCCAGAACTGTTACTTTGTGAAACAGACTACCAAGAGAATGCTTCCCAGACTGCTACATTCTTAATTGCTTCAAGAATAGGGTCAACCATTGTCTATTCTACATATCCTTATAATAAACACTTATCGCTATTAATGCACTTATAACAACCTCATTAAGTCTCTACTTTTATAGGCTCTCAGGTCTTTTATTAAGTGAATAATATAAAATCAAATCAAATCAGAAATAAAAAAAAAGTTATGGTTATATTTGAACTTTCATCTCTTATCTTATAGCGTCTTATCAATTTGGTTAGAAGATTTAATCATCTGGCCTCATTCAAATTTGCCAGCTATATTTTTTTTCTATAATATAAAATTATACTCTCTTACTATTTTGTGTGCCGTCAGGATGCATGCGCTCATGCCTCTCCAAACTTCTCATCTCTTACTCATGTTTTTTTACTATCACTTACTTCCCATTTTGCCAATCATTAACAGAAGCTTTTCAAGTAAATGACCCACTGCTTTCCCTCATCCCTTTTGACTTCAATATATCTTGTGAGTGCCAAATTCTCCAACCCTTTTTCCTCATTATGTGTTCTAAAAATTTTAGGGGCTTTTCTGATTCTAAGTATATCGTTTTTGTTCCCATACTAGTGGTTTTTTTTATCCTAGTCATAGTCACTGCAATAGTTTAGTTTGGATTTCTTGTGAATCTTATATATATATATATATATATATATATATATATATATATACAAAAGTTCCCCAATTATAATACAAGGCTTGAGAGTAACTCAAGTTAGAGGGTTACTGAATGAGGTGTGTAGGTGCTTGACATGAAGGTAAGAAGTAATAAGAAGTGAAGATTATGAGAAACAACTGATTCTTGATTTGAAGGAGTCAAGATTAAAATCTTCAAGGCAACACCCATGAACAAGACAGTTCTTGAGGGGGGGAGCCATCCGAGTTAAACTTTCTTCTTAAATTTTGAGGATTATAATGTTCAGAGAAGCATCCACATTGGAGTCTGTTCCACAAAGTAGCAGATCTTTGAGTAAAAAAGCTTAGCGAAACTTACTCCTAACAACTAATATACAGAGGCAATGAGGGTGATTTGACTCCATAGATGCAGAATGACATGACCTACCCATAAAGATCTGAACTAGTAGAAGTAAAGAATAGAGCTCATCTGAACATTTATATAAGAAATTCAGAGAATTTAATCTGATAAAGTTTTTGACAAAACAAATCCAGTAACTGTCCATCACTTCCCTTGGCAAGATGATCAAATTTAAAATTCAAATTGTTTGTCCACTTAAAATATATTTATTAGAAAATATATTCAGTTTAACTACAGAAGAAGGAGTCACAAAAATGACTTCAAATGGCTTCCCATTTTGGTTCGTATGCATTTCCTGTTAACCAGGTATTGTTGCCAGAAGGAAAAATTTCCCCTTGTGACACAGATGTCTATTTCAATTTCGTTGAAATATGTGTATATATATGTTTGCATGTGTGCATTTATATTTTAATTAAATGAGAGACTTTAAAATATTTCTGCAAGATTTTAAAAAAAAAAAAAGAATTTTTAAATAATTCAATTTATCACCAAATGAACTTCCAATTACCTTGCTTTTAGGGTTAAAAAATAAAAATAAAAATTTTAAAAGAATTTTTGAATAATTCTATTTATTACCAAATAAATTTCTAATTATCTTGCTTTTAGGGTTAAAAAATAAAAAAAAATTTTTTTAATTTTATTTCTTTATTTTTTGCCCTTAATGATTTTGTTACTCAACGCAGGACAAAAGTTGTCTAGTCTGAGTGAGACAAGTGCATATTCTTCCAATTTTTTTTATTCCAAGCTCCACCAAGTTCTTTGTGTATACATTAAATGACACAAATATTTTTAAGTTACTTCAATTAGTTAAGTGCCATATGGGATACACGCTTGGGTGATCATGTCTCAAAAGAGACATGACTAACTGGACAGAAGATTATCCTGCAGTAGGTTGCCATTACTTTCTGAGGTAGACTGGCTGCCAACCAAGTCTATAGAATTCAATCTGTCCCGTTATTTAACTCATAACTAGAGGGAAGAGATGGAGTAATACCTTTCCCAAGGGTATTCGTGCATAAGTCAATGCACTGATTTCAACTGAAATTCGAAGTCAGCTCCCCAATTTCTCTGCTGGTATCCACTGTACCACAATTTTTTTTTAATCATTTCATCCCAAGTAAAGCAATGAAGCCACTAAGATGCTTGAGGTTACTGAGTGTGAAAGATTAAAAGAAAAAGATAATCAAAGAGAGAGAATAATAAAAGAACAGGAATTAAGAACTAATGAGACCAAGATGTCAATCTAGTACTGAACTTAAAGTCAAGGTATCAAAGTGAACATTTTATCAAAACGATTACCATAAAAATATTTATAGAAAAAAAAGGAACAATAGCAGTATACTGTATAGAAAATTCAATTAAGCATATACATTACATGGAAACAAAACAAAAAAAAATCATGAGCAGAGTGACAGACTGACAATCATAAATTCTTTTATGATACAAATTTTGAGAGAGAGGGAAAGAGAAAAAGAGAAAGCGACTGATGACAAGCTCATTAAAAAAAAAAAAAATCAAAGGTTATTTTAACAGAGCAGGCAAAATACAGATTGTTCAAAATAAAATGAGTTGACCTTTCAAAAAACTGATAATGAAATAAAAAGAAACAAAAACAGCTAAACAAAGTAATAATCAAGCTACGAATAATTCTACACTGGATAAAATAATTGTCGAACAAGACAGTGTGTTTAATTATGCCAAGCCATATGAGATATTTACAATTGTGTTAAGCATAAAGGCATTTTTCTTTTAATTAACATTGAAAACTATCTGGGTGTGTATTTATGACCAAGTGATAGTAAATGACAAGATCTTGATATTGGAAATGTTTATAATAAATATCAGCAATATATCTCTGAAAATATGAACTTCGGACAGCTTATCCACAACTTCAAGTACAACACTCAATATCTGATCTGAAAATTAGAAAAATATAGCAAAAACTTAAACAAACAGACCTGGTTGGCCCTTTTCATCAAACATGTTTGAATGTATACTTGTTGCCTAAGTATACCTTTATATATATATATATATATATATATATATATAAGTTAGAGGTTGGGGGGGGTCAATTAAGTGCCATATGTTATACATGCTTGAGTGATCAGGTCTTGAAAGAGACATGACTGACTGGGCAGATTTTCTTGCAGTTTGCCATTACTTTCTGCAGTAGACTGGTTGCCAACCAAGGCTGTAGAACCCAATCTGTCCTGTTATTTGACCCAAAGATGGAAAGAAGAGATGGTTTAATATCTTTCCCAAGGGTATTTGCACATAAGCAAATGCAATGAATTCAACTAGAATTTGAACTCGGCTCTCCAATTTCTCATTCTGAGCCGATATCCACTGCACCACAATGCACCATAGGAGAGAGAGGGTACTATGTATAAATTGTCTTCTCAATTACACAAAAGTGAAAATAACACTGACATCTCATTTTAACAAATATATTTACCAAAATTACACAAAAATATCTTGAAATACTAAAGAGTAAATTTATTCAATAAATTAGCCATAAACCTCTACCACAGCCTCCAGACGACTTCTGAATCCCCTGCAACTCTTCTGTATGGTTTTTCCTATTTAAGTTGGTGAATGCTGTTATAATCCTTGACTTCTGTTCATCTTTGTTATAAGGAGTTTTGTTGGTCTCTCATTCAACTATACCCCACACATAATGATCAAGGGGTTGCAGTATGGAGAGTTGGGTGGCCAAATCTAAGGCAGGGTGATATGGTTGCAGAAATTGTCTGACGGCCATAACTGGGTTCTCTTGCTTGTGTGGCATGGTGCAGAGTCCTGTTGCCTGATGTAAAGTCTTCCAGCAACTATCCTCTTGAGCCAGAGCAGCACGTTCTTCTCAAGGCACTTGATGTAGGCCTCTGTATCAAGTCTGAGGTGCTGTGGGAAGATGAATTGAGGCATAATGTTATCAGGACTAGCAATCACTCCAAAAACCTCCATAATCACTATTAGATTCATCCAACTCTTTCCAAGTCCTGTGCACTATCCTCAGATTGACACCCAAACACTCTGAAATGTTTAAAGTACAGCAAGCTACTTCCAAATTTCTGACAGAGTGAATTGCATCATGTTGCTCTTTTTCTCAGTAGGTGCCCAACAGAAGCTACTATATTTTATAATCGACAAAATCAAAAACAAACAACGTGAATGCATGAAATTAGAAATATAAAATGATAGATTTGTTTATTTATATATATATATATATATATATATATATATATATATATCCGAGTGAGTATAGAATGAGGAGAGAAAAAAGAAACATTTTTTCCATCCAAAACATTAATTTAAAACAGTGCTCAATACATGGTGTATAGAGCAGTGAATATTTAAAGATTAAATATACTACTTCGGAATAATTATATCATACACAAAAATAAACTGTAAGCACATGTAAGATCTAACCCTACAATCACTCCAAAAAATACTGGGAATTTGAATAAATATTTTTATTATTATAAAAGATAAAAAATGCTACATAAAAACCCGATGTAATAAATCCTTAAAATAAGATCTAATGCCCGCAAAAATATCTAAATAAATAAAATATATAAAAATTAAAAGAAATAAGATTCCAGACGATAATTTATAGAAAAAAGAGAAAAAGAGAAAAAAAAGAATTAAAAGAAAAAACCAACCCTCTAAACTTAAAATTAAGATTAAACATACAACTTTATACAAAAAACGGCATTTACTTCCCAAAAAATACAAATTTAGATTTCTTGAAATAACTTCCCTAAATACAATTATACTCCAAACTTGAATAAAAGGAAAAAGAAGAAAAACGAAAAGGGGAAAATGAAGAAAAGAGAAAAAAGGGGAAAAAGAAAGAGAAGAGAAGAAAAAAAGAGAAAGGGGAAAGGAAGGAGAAGAGAAAGAAAAAGAAGGAAGAAAGAGGAGAAGAGGGGTGTGTATATATATATATATTTTTTACCTAAAAAATCTAAATTGGAAAGAAAAACACCCCACCCCTATCAAGTCTATGAAAACCTAGAAGCAGGATCAAAGTAAATACATGAATTAGGTCCACTAACAGCAGACATCAACCAATTAAATGATAGCAGACCATAAAAATGACCACTCAAGGGCTCATCCCTTGTTTCCTGTTTAGGATGTGGTTTCTGGTTTTCTCTTTCCCAATCTTTTCACTCTTACGTAGCCCCCAGTGCATCAGTGGCGTTACCGCCTTGCTTGGGGTGATATGATAAAAAAAAAAAAAAAAAATGTTGTATGAGAAACTGAGAACCTCACTAAAAATATTTAAATATCGAATTTTTTTCAAATCTGTTTTGAAAATTGGAAACTTTATGTAGTAATCGATAAGAATGCACTGAAAAAGTAAAAAAAAAAAAATGATAATCAACAAATTTACAGATGGTGGTAATGTCGTAGACATCCGCCAAAGTAAAACGACAGAAGAAAACGACATTTTATTTAAATTTTTGAAGATCAGTATTGACTGAAAAGAAAGTCCACAAGCAAGAAGTTGGAAGGGATTCCCTCAAGCAAGGAGTTGGAAGGGATTCCCTCAAGCAAGAAGTGCTAGCAAAGAAACTGTAACCATAGAACTTATAGTTACATCTAGACATTTCAACAGTAAAATAATGAAGCCTGTAGAATCAAAAATATGATACTCACCCTCACAAGGAATTTCTTAACTTGTGTCCTCTTGGCAAACAGGAGATCTGGCAGTAACTGAATGATGGATATTTATTTATCACAGCATCCACACCAAAGTTAGCAGCCTATCAGATCCTAGAGAATAGACTTGCCTAAGTATCACAATGGAACACACCAACCTGTTACATAAACCACTAGTATTAAATGTTATAGCAAACTCATGGCCATATTTATTTTATCCTTCCCTCTTCCTGAGCAAGAGAGCTACTTGATTTTGTTTAAAGACAGAATACAGCAGACTCTTACTTTTGAGGGTTTGACGGGTCCAACTAACATTCAGTCAGTTGAATGCCATACGTGATACACGCTTTGGGTGATCATGTTTCGAAACAGACATGACTGACTGGGCAGAAGATTATCCTGCAGTAGGTTGCCATTACTTTCTGCAGTAGACTGGTTGCCAGCCAAGGCTATAGAATCCAATCTGTCCTGTTATTTAACCCACAACTGGAAGGAAAAGACGGATTAATACCTTTCCCAAGGGTATTTGTGCGTAAGTGAATGCAAGGAATTCAACTGGAATTCGAAGTCGGCTCCCCGATTTGTCGTTCTGAGTCAATATCCACTGCACTACAATGCACATCCTCCAACTAACATTAGTTATCCTTATTTCGTGTAATTTTTTTAATGTTTTAGTTTGTTTTTTGGGTTTATCCTCTCCTTCCCCATTATTTATAGATTTTACACACACACAAAATTATTATATATATATATATATATATATACATACACACACACAGAATTTTATGTCCATTAAATTTTTATGCCATGGGGTGATTCTTTTTAGGCTCCCTGAGAGTATGCAGTATTGTGGTATATGCTGGATTGAATGATGATGGATGGGTTCTTGTGATAAATGTGCAAATTGTAATGAGTAACTAGGTCGTGAGCCTGATTAGTTAGGTATAAGATGGTAAGTGATAACCAGCCTCACCATCTTTGCCCCCTACCCCAGTTTTTGCCTTGTGCCAAAATTATATTTTATAGAATAAACCAAAATCAAGGTCATAGAAGATTCAACTTGCATACAATAGAGTACTGATCTGTTTGTCCAAATAAATCCGACAAGGCCTAGCTACCAGTACTGTACTTAAATTCATAAAGTCCAATTACCAAAAAGTAAAGCTTATCAGAACAATTACCTTGAAAGTATATAAGCAGTGGGAAAATGACTAAATATCAGTTAGCTTAAAGTTGTTAATTACAATTTTTTTTTTGTCTTCTGCCTTCTAATTTTTATTCTTTTATTGTTCTCTCTCCTTAACATTTTTCAGACTGTTTTCATCTTTGTTGCTATTTTCACAACGTTTCACTTCAAACTTCTTCAGGTGATCAGAATTTTGAACTGAACCCTTTCTTTCAATCATTGGAATAGATTGTTCTAGTTCTATGATTCATGCTAATTCCAGATGTCTTAGTTATCTTCATTTTACTCACTCTCTAAGTTTTTTTTTATTTACCTGTAACCTGGTATTGAGCTCACAACTTTTTAGGTCAAGTTACTGGATCCAACCAACGCTTTTATCAATTGGGCCACGTGTCCTTGATGAAATCAATGTACAAATTTTTAGGACTTATAAACCTAATATAACTTATAACCTTTTCTTTTAACCAGAGTTGAAATTACAGCCTTGATGTTTGTAAGTAGTTTTCTCTAGCACTTTCTATTACTGGTTCCTATATTGTATTCATTTCTATGCTTCTATACAAAACTAATTACAAACATCAAGGTAATAATGTAAATAACTAAAATAGCTCATTTCAGAAATATACACAATTACTTAGTAACTCCTTGCATCTTAGTGGCTTTATTACTTTCCTTGAGATGAAAAAAATGAGATTCTGCATTTATTATGCCCTAATAGACAATGGGAAAAGCAGGACGAAATGATACAATGATTAAAAAAAAATACTAGTACAATAATTACATAATTAAAAAATTCTTTACTAATTTATTTTTCAAAGAAAATTAAAGAAAATAATCGAAGAAAAGAATCTTTATCTAATGCCCTATATTCGTTTTTGTAAATTTTATGAAGACCAAATCTTGCTATTCTTAATTGCGTGGAAACAGAAATTACAAGTGACTAACAGAATCAACTTTCGTGGACCAACTGAACTAAACATTGTCAGCATCTTTTTAGAGTAACCAATACAAAGTCTAATAGGTGATTGTATTGATTTCAGATATTTACGAATACAGACTGGGTACTTCTACATGTAAAACAGAAAACACCAAACTATATATATATTATAGGCAATTTCAAGACATAACAAAATCTGCCCCAAAACATGTTTATAGGTAATCAATAGCCAATTAAAAAACCAGAGATTCGTAGATGATACTGATGATATTTCAATGTTTATTCATATCATCATCAAAGCAAAAATAAATTGTTCTTTCCAAGCTGAATTTACTTCTAAATTTTACCAGTTTAAATTCAGTCTGTTAACTACTATATTATATATAAAAGTGAACATTGAAGCCAACACCCAGAGGTGACAGTATGTTTCATGCTTAAACACAATCTTCAGGTTTGACGATTGCATTTAAACATGAAACAGATGGTGTTGACTTTAATATCCACTTTTATATTTATATATGCTCTACGCCTGATATTGAACCCATAAATATAGCATACCTTGAATATACTAGACTACCCATGATAAAATAAGTTATGAAAACAACCCCACTATTATGGTTATATTTAGAAATTAAGAATACATTTGCTTCCAGCAAAATGCTTAAGTATCTTCTCCCTAATTTTGAAAATTTCTACTTGTTTAAGAATTCCAGTCGCATGTTCATAAAAATCTGTTGTGCATTTGAAAAACATTGAAAAATCAGTTATTATAAATCACCTGAAGATGCTGAAAGGTTGAAACCTAGGTTGCAGAAATAACTCATTTCCAAATGAAAAATATTCAAAAGTTCTACAATATAAATGAATTGAGCACTTTTTAATACTATTGAGGATTGGTCTAATTAAATTATAACCAAAAACTTATATATATATATATATATATATATATGTATGTATGTATGTGTTATGTCTTGAAGGCTGCCACAATGCGTTGAATGAAATAAAGGAAGGTCAGGAGGTGTTTGTATGACCTGTTTATTAATATTTCGAGACTATAATCTCATCATCAGAATGGCAAAGAAAATCTCAGACTGTCTGTGCTTTTAGCTGTCCATCTGTTATGGCTGGCTTTAACCACTGCTGCTGTACGTGTGTGCGTGTGTGTGTGCGAGTGTGTATCTATGTGTATTCTAGTTGTTTTTTTTATATGGTCTAATGGTGTGTGTGTGTGTGTGTGTGAGTGAGTGTGTATGTGTGTGTATTCAAGTTGGGGTTTTTATTGGTCTGATGGAATCAGTTCCTAGGATCTAGGAGTTGATGTGACTTTGACCGGGTCAAAGGATATCAGTTACATGGCTGTTGTCTTATCTGTTTGATTTATCTGGTGGTGTTTGCTTGTGTGCTGTAATTGAATCTACTTTTATGTGTGTGTGTGTGTGTTCTATCTTGGTACGTGCTTTGTTATGGGCACCTCTGCTACTACAGCCCGGCGGGGGGAATGTGTTAGCGTGGTTATTGTAACTATTTTTTTTGTGTGTAAAGGCTATGTGTAGTATTGTAATTAAATCTACCTAACTTGTTTATCTGTGTGTGTGTGTGTGTGTGTGTGTGTGTGTGCTTTAGCCTGGTTAACGGTTTGTTATAAGGGAGGAAGAAGTGTGTGTGTGGTTATTGTTACTGATTGCGTGTGTGTGTGACCTTTGTTGTCGTGTTAAGTTCATGTTGTGTGCGTCTTGGTGTTGTCTATACTGTTATGTAATCTAGGTTTAATTCTTGGCGACTGTTAATTGTCGGATATAATTTAGATATTATTAGGGACCCTTTAATGCGTAGGTTACCTATGTTGCGTTCCTTAGCCAAGATATTAACAGTTATGGTTTTGTCCTTATTTTTGTATTTTTTTAAGTGTTTTTGGAATGACGACGCTTGCGTGTGTAGATGTTCTTTTATTCTAATGTGTAGATGTCTTGTAGTGCTGCCGACATAGAATGCATCGCATTTGGCGCATTGTATGCAGTATACGACATATACCTGGTAGTATATACCGGTACCTGTAATAGGGCAGTTGGTTAGTGTGCATGTGGTGTTGTTGTTTGTTCTGTGGTTGGGGTTGAGGTGTCTTCGAAGAGTGTGGCCGTAGTGTGCCAGCTGTATGTCTAATCTCTCTCTGCGGATTGCTGAAGTGTGGTGACCTCAGGAAGCAGGTGTTAGATAGGGTGTGGCACTTGAGCCCCTACTACCCTTCCGTTCTGGGCGGTCCACAAAGGATTGTGGGTAACTGTTAGTCACCAGTGTTTTCTTGAAGAATGCAGTGTGGGTGTTAACGTGTTTGCCTTTGCTGCATTTCTTTCGGATACGCACGAGTTCGTTATTGGTGTAGCCAGTCTTAGCGCTGAGAGGGAGGACTGATCGGTAGCGGACAAACATATCCCTGCTGGCAGGCTTTTTGTAGAAATCGGTGTTGACTTCACCTCTAACCGATATTTTAAGCTTGAAGTCCAGCAATGATAGGCATCCACTGACATCGGGGTGCTCGATCGTGAAATTAATTTTACTGTCCATTCTGTTGAACGTCACTGCCATTCTGCTTGCCTCGTCACGTGAAGAATTAAGGATAAGTATATCATCAATATATCTCGTAAAGAAGGCATATGAATGGCAGATGCTGAGTGCGCGACGCTCCAGTTGGTTCATATATGTGACGGCAAGTAGTCCCGATAGGCTGGACCCCATCGGAAGGCCGGTGGTCAGTTTGTAGGTGCATCCTTGGAACATGAAGTAAGTGTTGTCTATTATAGTTCTCAGTAGCAAGCGTATATCGTTTGGGGCGAAGTAGTAGCAGTGTATGCTTGAGGTGTTGATGTATTCTGTTAAGTCCACCACTGGGTGGGCCGGTACTGATGTATATAGTGAGACGACGTCAAGGCTAAATGCATATCAGTTATGTTGCAGCTTGTTTTGGTGAGTACCGTGTAGTCTGTGGATGACTTCATCGGAATATACTTTACTATATATATATATATATATATTTATTTTCCATTTTAAATGAGTTATTCCACTACGTAGGTTTCTACCATGAGTAGTGTCTTCAGGCAATTTTTAATAACTGATTTTACCATTTTCCTTTTTAAGAACACTCTTGTAACAGTGTTTTATTTGAACGCTGAAAAAAATTAAAAATCACCTGAAGACACCACTCATCGTAAAAACCTAAGTCACGTAATAACTCATTTAAAATGGAAAATATTCAAAAGTTCTACAATATAATTGTATTGAACACTTTTTAATACAAATGTGCACTGGTCTAACCCTATTATGATCAAAAACTAAGTATTAAACAATATATATATATATAGATATAGATATATACACACACACACACACACTCACTCATCAGTAGCATTGAGCACTATTTTATTAATACCAGCACTCAATGTGTGATTATACACACACATCTATATATCAGAGTGTTTGTAGGTAAGTAAATAACAAAATGGAAAATTCCTTATTGACACATTTTGTTCCAAGAAGGAACTTCTTCAGGCAAATCATGATTTTATTGATGGCGTTTGTTATATATTTATTTGGAAAGAGGAGGGAAAATATGGTTTATGTAAGTTCTCATAAATTCACGTTAATTGCATAAAAATAAACTTGCTTTGAACTGGGCCAATGAGGCAACATTAATGAAATTCCAATAACATTTCATAAACTAGCTAACATTTCTTTTATTAATACAAGCATGTTTCACTTTATTGCCTTTATTTCTATTTTTACACAAACTGATTGACGCCATTTTGCCAACAACATTCACTCACTATGTCCATATCACATTTCGGAACCAATAAAACATTGTTTAATCAAGTTATATACATTGTCTTTCAACCTAATGCACAGTTAACAACAGTAGAGTGTAAACATAACTTTTATATTCACCAGAAAAGCAATAAATTTGTGAAACATGCTTTATTGCAATATTCACTTTATTGTAGTGATTTTAGTTTGAGTTTTGTTTAATAGCATATCAACACGTCTGTGGGTTATTTAATGCCAAAAAGGTAGAGTTTTAAGATATTTTTTTTTAAGTTCGGTTATAGTAAGAAGGTTGATTTTTTATTTTGATAAAATAAAAATAAAAAACTTATTTTTATTTTAGAAAACTGAATATGTCTTCTAGTTTTGTATTCAAAAATGTATTGCTGGTAATAATTTTTTTTCCTTCAAAAATGTATGACGGCAATAATTTTTATTTTTTCTTAAAAAATGTGTAATGGTAATAAGGATGTGTGTTGTGGTACAGTGGATATCGGCTCGGGACGAGAAACCGGGGAGCCGAGTTCGAATTCCAGTTGAATCCATTGTATTCACTTATGCGCAAATACCCTTGGGAAAGGTATTAATCCGTCTCTTCCTTCCAGTTATGGGTTAAATAGCAGGACAGATTGGGTTCTATAGCCTTGGTCGGCAACCAGTCTACTGCAGAAAGCAATGTCAAACTACTGTGGGATAATCTTCTGCCCAGTCAGTCATGTCTCTTTCGAGACAAGATCGCCCAAGCGTGTATCACGTATGGCACTTAACTGACTGACTGAATGGTAATAATTTTTTTCTTCCAAAAAAGTACTGTTGGTAATATTTTCCATTCAAAAAAGTACTGTTGGTAATATTTTTCATTCAAAAATGTATATTTTTATATAAAAGTCTATTTTTATATATATATTTCAATAAAAGTATATTTATACTTTCATAGTATTTTGACCCCAGTTTGGGGGATGTTAACTATTTACACATAGCTGGGACCCTAACAGGTGCTACCACTCCGGGTCAGGGTGAACCTGGGAACAACAACAATTAAGAGGTGGTTCAATGCTCCTTACAACTTCCCAAACAGAAGCCTTGCTGCCAGATGCAGTTTACCATCATACCCAAGACCTGTAGTGATTTTAAACTGAACCAAAATATCTTAAAGGTAAACTATAAGCCAAAGATTTTGAGCCACTCTCTGGGTTTAATCATTAGAATGTTATGATTTCAGTAAATACATAAAAACAGAAAGAGACATAAGACAAGGATATATCTTCTCACTAGATTTAATCACTCTTTACAATGAAACAAACCTTGAAGAATTAGAAGACCTACCAGGACTCATTTTTGGCAACCACAATCTTAACATTAGATATACAGTTGATATAGTGTCAACAAAATGAAAATACAGGATCTCCTACAGAAGATAGTAAAAGAAATCAAGAAGAAATGACTAGCAATTGCAAAAAAGACATGACGTGTGGTTGTCAGCAAAAAAAAAAAAAAAAAAAAAAAAAAAAAAAAAAAACAACCTGACATGCAAATTACAAATTGGAAATGTCAAAATCAATCAAGTACAAAAGTTTGAATATCAAGGATATGTTTTAGCAAACAGAAAATATTGACATCAAAATCGAAAAGTGCTTTAGGATAGTAGCGAAAGATGTCATCTAAAAGCTAAGCAAAGTATTAAAAAACTGTTGTGGATCTGGGGTCAGATCCAAATAATAACACAACGCAAGGTAATCTGATATAAACGCAATATATTGTAGAAGAGAAATATGTACGTAGAAGGTTAGTATAATGTCGTAACAACACGGTTAGTTGAATGCGAGAGAATAATGAGGCGTAAGATTTAGTAGTGCAATAACCTCAGGACTAGATCTCCTGTTATACACTGTAGTCCTTCCCCTGTAGTAGTATGACTAGTACTATAAATAATTTGTGGAAGAGTTCATCTTTAGAGTAACAGAGAAGGTGCCCGAACAGAAACATTTTTAAAGAAAAACAATATCAGCATCTATTTCTTTCAAGTTTTCCTAAAATGACCAGTACAGCCAAGCAACAATGCCATGACAATGCCGCAGTGAAAGTGCTCATCAGTTCTTATCAATGGAGATTGATTTCCATTCGGCATAAACCATCCAAATAGTTGTTTTAACACTGAAAGAGTTAACTCATTACGAAATGAACAGCTCAGTTTAAGCAATATCTGCCTGTACGACCACACATTCAATATTCTATCTATAAAGTAACTCAAGAAATTAAATTATAAACAGGTGTAAGCAACACAGCTACTACCTAATAAAGACGAAACGTCTTGATAACTCATTTGATGATATCTTTAACATGATCATAATTCATTATTGATAATTTTTCAAGTTTGAGAAGATTTTCAAAATCAATAAGTGCATTTAGCAGGTGTTTATACGAACATGCAACTCAACCCTTCAGAAATATTACAAAAATATGGCTGCTTTTAGATATTTCCAAATTGCTGCCGGTGGTCAGGGTTCAAATGCAGACAAAATGACAGGATTTCAATTATGCTAATATTTTATTTCTATAAATATTTTAATTTTACTAGATTGATTAATTCATTAATTCACAGTTGAATTGATTCGATGTAACCATGATTTCTATGCTAACAGTTTCTTTTCTTGTTTGTGGAACTCTCTTCTTGCTCCCTGCTTTTCAGTCAACCTTGATCTTCAAAATTTCAAATGCAATGTCAATCTCCTCTTGATTATTCTTCTATTGTTCTTGATCCTTAGAAATGTTTTTTTCTTATTTTTTTTTTTACAACCTTGGATGGTGGATATGAGTAAAAAAAAAAAAAAAAAAAAAGAAGAGAGAGAGAGAGAGAGAGAGAGAGAAAAAAGCTCTCTCTATTTGCAGGAGAGCTACTTAGTAGAGATAATTGTATATTCACCACTAGTACCTGATGATCAGTGTTCAAACCCTGGTAAAAAGCCAAGACTTTGAATGGAAATTTTTAAATCAGATATGAGCTTGAGTAAATGGTTTGTGTAAGTTTGGGCAAAAGGATTGGCAAATGAAGAAATGAGGCTAAGGACAACAAGAGATAGGAAGTTGTGGAGAGGCATGATCTTTCACATCCTAAAGAGACACAGCACATAAGGCTTTTCTCATTTAGAAGTTTGATGAAACACAATCTTCTTATTCCTAATTCAAAGATGTACAAGTGGTGTAATATATAGTGTCTCAGAATGAGAAATGAGAGAGCCGAGTTCAAATTCCAGTCGAGTTCATTGCATTCACTTATGCACAAATAACCTTGGCAAAAGTATGAATTAATCACTTCTCTCCTTAGCTATAGACTCCTATCTGGAAAAATCATTGTTATTTTAAAAAATTGTTAATGCAATAATCATTTGCAAAAAAAAATATTTTTGCAATCCACAAAATTATGCTTTAACTTCAGATAACCCACAAAGAGTTGCTCAGCAATAAAAAACAAATCAATCGATTGATCAATACTAATAAGTCACTTTCTGTTGAGCTAAACTTAATAAGTAGTAATAGCTTGACAAAGCACTGTAGAGACATAAGTTCATCTTGTTAAAATTAGAATTGCCTAGATACATTGAAGATACATTTTTTTAATCATTTCACCCCAAGCAAGGCAAGAGAGCTGCTAAATTACTAAAGGTATAAGAGAAGAAAAAAATTAAAGAGAGAGAGCAATAAAAGATCAAGAATTAAGAAGACAGAAAATAAGGATTGACATTGCATTTAAATTTTTGAAGACCAAAGTTGATTAAAAAGCAAGAATCCGGAAGACAGTTCCACAAGCAAGAAAAAAAAGAAACTTAATATAGAACTTATTTTCTTATAACCAACTGTAAAAGGATGAGACCTAACCACCACTTTAGTATTGTGCTTAAATTCCTAAAGTCTAGACAACATAGAGAAAAGTTCATCAGAACAAAAAATTCCACTGAAATGCATTGCGAAATTTCCAAGCTTTCATTTGAAATTAAAAAAAAAGAAATATGGACAGTGACTGACCGAGGTATCGCATGCAGGCACCTAACAGACCGAGGTATCGCATGCAGGCACCTAACAGACCGAGGTATCGCATGCAGGCACCTAACAGACCGAGGTATCGCATGAGGCACCTAACAGACCGAGGTATCGCATGCAGGTACCTAACAGACCGAGGTAAGGAAACACAGAATAGACTGTGTTAGAGATAGTTGCACAGAACACTACAAATTGCTACAATAATTAATAATAACCCTGTGAACTGGCATTACAAAATCAGTAAGAACTGTACCAGATGGCAGAAACAAACATCGCACATAACACAAAGATAAAATAATGAGATAATTTACATGTTAATGTTCTATGCTACTTTAAACAAAAGGTTAATAAGGACGCCTCCATCAATAATGGAAGGCAAAATAACAGTTACACACCTTTGACAGGCCTATTTTCCTGAGTTCTTTTAATAGAAAGATTTTATAAATTTCAACAGAAAGTAGCACTAACTACTCAGTCAATGAATGCTATATACTACCATATAAGGAAATGGCTAATATTATCATTATCGTTAGGTTGAGTTATAATTTCCGATTATATTTATAAACTTTATTCTTCAAAATAGAAAGTAGAATTAAACTTTATTCAATTATATATTCAATATTTTTGCAATGATTTGTTGCCACTCATCAGTTAATTATTTGATACCTTTTCAGTAAAATTCCACAGGTTTTGATATGATTGACTGATTTGCTTTTTTACAAGTTATCACCTCTTTCTAGGTTATTTGGAGCCAAAAAATATTTTGGGTTGTAAGAATTTTATTTTTGTACACAAATATTGCATTAACAATTTTTGGTGAATACTAATGATTTTTCCCGGCACAAGTCCCTATTTAAGATGGATACCTACCTTTCAAGAGTATTTGCATGAAAAACATAGAAAGAAATAACAAACATTACCTTTACAATTAGGTGGAGTTAAAAATAATTTCTGTTTTGTCTATCAGCTTTAGTCTTCAAAGTACAATTCGACAGTGGAACCTGCCGTATGCGACCCTCTTCGTCAGCGACCACCTGTTGTTAATGATGGTTTTTCTATGCACATTTGACACTTCCACTGCACGCGCACACACATCTGTGTGTGTGTGTTTGGAAAATGTGTCTTCATGAAATTTACATTGCCTGCTTTTGATGTATTGAAACAAAGAACAGAAGAAAATGAATCCACAGACAATATCAGCAGCAGAGATTCTGTCTTGCACGCTAATAGAACTGAGAGAATGCCTCTGCCCTCAACTTCTGTATCACAGTCTTGGCAACAATGCCACCCACATGGCTTCCCTACCATCTCCACACAGCCAATTATGAAAGTAACTCATGATGGAGACAGCACCAATAGTCAATAAATGCTTCAAAAGAGAAACTGATTACCCCCATTGCACTAAAAGTACCCAAGTTAGGGTCTCTTCTCCCGCTAGTATGATTGATTTCTATTACACAGATAACAGATTTTTTTCTCTCAGTAATGCATACATTAATTCTGGATCATTGACAATCCCTTTCTTCCTGATTTTGTAATGCTCTTCTATAGTAAAACCATTAGCAATGCATTTACAATAGTTTTTATTCAGTCAAGCTAGTTCAGACATTCAACAGTCTATCACACCAACCATCACAGAATCAAGGTCAGGAGGTCATTTGGGTGGCATTCTGTGTCATAACATAGCTACTTAATTTAGGTGGTTGCTCTCCATCGCTATGTATCCAGAGCAGGAGATCACTCACAAGTTCTTGTTTGGTTTGCTATCCTGCAAAGTACATTCTGCTTTTGCGGAAGGAATATGAGGGATGGTCTACAGAGCTATGATATCATGCATATATGTAAGCAAAGAACAAGAGAAAATGAATCCACAAATGATATCACTAACCAAACATAGATCCTTCACATTTTTTTTTATAATCATATCCGTCCAAGCAAGGCATTTTACTGCCACTGTTTCACAGGGGGTTACATAGGAGGAAAGTTATGAGAAAGCATGACAGGTTATAGGGGTGTCAGGAAGTGGGTAAGAGAAGGATGGCGAATACTGATGAGAGTGAAGTGAACAGAGAAGGGAGCATAAGAGAGAGGATGCAGGTTAGTGAGATAGTAAATGACTATTGGTTTTAAATTCTTGGAGATTGTAGCTGTCGGAAAAGCAAGTAAATGAAAGAGAATTCCACAGGCGGGAAGTGCGAGAAAAGAAACTGATGGAGTAGAATTTGTTTGCAATTTATTTGTTTCACAGTAAAAGGGTGGAACCTAGTTGCTAATCTTGTGGCTCGAGTAAATTTATATATAGGAGGCACCAGTGAGCTAAGTTCATTGGAGCAGAAGCCATGAAAGTATTTGTAGAAGAGACACAGGGAAGCCACATTGCGCTGGTGAGAAAGTGACTGTATCTGAGCTGCCAAGTTGGGATCTATTACATTACAGATTCTCTGTTGGATTTTGTCAAGGACACCTAGGTGGATAGCAGAAGCACCCGACCAGATATGGCGGCAGTATTCAATACATATGTAGAAATATCAGTGATGGGGTCCTAGAGCTGTGTGTGTGTGTGTGTGTGTAAGCAAAGAAAAAGAGAAAAGGAATCCAGAGACAATATCACGAGCAAACATATGTCCTTCATGCTGATCAAAAAGCTATAAGAAATTAAACAAATATTAGTTTTAAGTATGCTTGTTCCCAAGTATAGATCTGTTATGATTGGCCAATGACTAAGCATTGCTGTTTCTATACAAATCAGTACCACAATTTGGACAACAGTGCCACATGCATTGTCTCCCTACCTTCTCCCATTCTTGTTGAAGAAGGCATGAACTGGTCAATAAATGCTTCAAAGAAGAAACTTTGTCCCCATTGCACTAGATGCAACCAAGTTAAAACTATCCTCTGACACCAACAATGACCTTGGCCAACCAATCCTCCCACAAAAATCAGTTAACTCCTGGCCCTACAGACCCTTACATCTAATCATTTTGCTTACCAACAGCAACTGAAGAACCATTCATGAACAATTTTTGCCAAATTTGAAACAAGTTCACCCTGCCTGAAGTTATTAAGCAAATAATAAACTTCAATCATTTAAATGGAGACATTACCTCACTCAACTTTGTTATTTTTCTGTTTTTCAGCAGTTGTTAGATCCTTCCCTTCACCAATGTTCCAACATATGGACAAAAAAAAAAAAAAACAGTTTTTATTACATTTCAGAGGTCTTAAATTAATATTAGTTTAATCTGCATACTAACTTCAGTCAGTTCATTTTCATAAATTCCAAATCTCTCAAAAAGTAAATTTTCTTTCATTTTCAATGGTTAGTTATATATTTTACTATGGGCTGAAATGGACAAGTTTAAATTTGACAAATATTTGATTTCTATAATAACTTCAGACAGACTATTTGTATATTCCAAATTTTGATGAATAAACATTGAAATTTTAATCCTTGTTTTTTCCTTTCCTTTGCAGCCAAATGCTTTTTATAGTACAACTACTCATTATTCCAAGAGCCCTTTGTGGTGGTGTTTTAACGTAACTGAAGACGGAACAAAACCTCTTTACTAGGCTTTACAGAACTAATTTCGCAACACAAGAGCATGCAGTAAACGCAAGAGCAGGTAAACAAAATGCCGAAGAAAGAAAAGAACTCAGCCTTTTTAAAGGAAAAGGAACGTGTGCAAAATCACGTGCAATAGAAATTTTTACGAAAATATAACAATCTCCCCCCACTAGTAAGAGAGATTGCAAGGTGGGTGTATATATTTTATTTATAAGTCCAGTCGCTGAACTGGTCTACGAATCCTGCTAGACCGCCGCGAGGGCAGTTCACTATTCGAAGGACTGGCAGGTCTCTGGGAAGGCTGATTCTCTATTTCCTCCGCATTAAGTGTAGTGTCAACTGGACTTGTTTCAATCAAATGGGCCGGGTCTGCATTTGCAAGGTCGGGTCGAGTATTCTCAGCAGGACCCTGATGTTCATCAGAGCATGGAAAGCGAGCCAAATGTCTTAGCGCCACTGAATCCTCCCGGCCGTCATCATGCCGTATTCTTGCATGAGTAGGGTTGGCCTCGAGGAGTTCCACCACCTCTACGATCGGGTCATACTTGCTCCTGTTGCCAAACCGTTTCAGCAGTACCCTTCCAGGTTCGCAGAGCCAAACAGGTAAGGCAGTACCGGTAGAAGAGCGCCTTTCAAATTTGAACAAGCGTTCGTGGGGAGTCACATTTGTACTAGTGCATAGTAGGGAACGAATAGAATTTAAAACATCGAGCAGAACGTCCTGCCAAGCACTAAGGGGTAACCGTTTAGATTCCAAGGCCAATAATATTGAGTGCCAAATAACGCCGTTGTAACGCTCGCACTGACCGTTGCCTCTTGGGTTGTATGCAGTGGTGTTACTGCACCCAACCCCAAGTCTCGTCAGGAAATTTCTGAACTCCTCGGACACGAACGACATTCCTCTATCAGAATGGATGAAAGTGGGGAGTCCAAAAATAGAAAAAATATTCGTCAAGCACTTGACTGCGATTTGCGAAGAACAATCACGGCACGGGAATGCAAAGGGAAATCGACTGTACTCATCGACGATAGTAAATAGGTAACGACATCCTTTCGATGATGCCAGGACAGGCCCTTTGAAGTCTACGGAGAGGCGCTGAAAGGGAGCAGTAGAGTGGATTAGCGGATTATTAGTAGGGCTGGAAAATTGAGGTTTTATTTTTGCACAAGTTGTACACTCGGATGTCATGCGCCGAACTTCATCAATTGAGTATGGCATATTTTGTGATCGTATAAAGTGCCAAAAACGTTGAACCCCAGGGTGTATTAATGAACTGTGTATGGTCCTTAGCTCCTCCAAGGAGGAAGCAGCAGCACCACACACTCTCGACAAAGCATCGGCAACGGTGTTTTCACTTCCGGGACGGTGTTTTATATCGTACGAGAACGGGAGAAGCTCCATTTTCCACCGAATGATTTTATCATTTTTAATTTTTCCTCGGTTAGCTGAGGAAAATAATATCCAGTAATGCTTACAATAATTCCTGACCACTGACAACCCCTTTTTAACTGATTTTCAATGCTTTTCTATAGTAAAACCATTGACAATTACATTACATATATATGTAAGCAAAGAACCACAGAAAATGAATCTACAAATGATATCAGTAACCAAGTATATTCCCTTCACATGGGCACCTTGATGTGGTGTAAGCTTGTCTCACTAGAATCATTACAATAGTGAATTCGATCCTCACAATCCCATATTTTTGGCCTTGTGCCACATCTCGGCTACGTTTAGATAATCATATGCCCTTCACACTGAAAGCAGGACTGGGAGAGTGCTGTTTCACAATAAAAGAAAAAATGCTAGTTTTAGATATGTTTATTCCCTGCCATAGATCAGTTACAAATGGCCAATGACAATGTATTTCTGTTTCTATACAAACACACACAATCTTGACAACTGTGACACATGCATTGTCTCCCTACCCTCTCCCACCAGCCAATTAAGAATGAGAACAACTCTTGTTGGAGAAGGCATGAACTTGTCGACAAATGCTTCAAAAGAGAAACTGATCGTTCATGTTGCACAAGATGCACCAAAGCTGGAATCTCTTCTCCCATTTGTCGGATTTATTTCTACAATATACAAAATTGGTTTGAAAATTCATAGGCTGACTATGAAGGAGTGATGCTAGAACTGTGAAATCTTGCATGCATTCATTTCAACCCTTTTTATTAATAAATGTATTGTTTCTTTCCAGGTGCAAGGGAGGGCTGAAAAGTTCATAGGCTGACTATGAAGGAGCGATGTTAGAACTGTGAAATCTTACATGCATTCTTTTCAACTCTTATTAATAACTGCATTGTTTCTTTCAAGTAAACTGACATCTATTTAAAGAAGTTTTCAAAACTAACTATAGCAACTTCTCTTGAACACTAACAAACATTTGGCATTGTGGTATCATCATCAAGTACCTACAGAAAAATAGTTTTAGCCACTAAAGACAATAATGCTGACATAGTTGCTAGATTAAAGGATAATGCTCCAGCTTTACCAACAGTGCAAAATTAGCCAGCTGAATTTAGGAGGAGAAGGAAGAGTCTTGAAGATGACCCGAAGTTTAGACATCCTGTAATTGCCACCATCCTGTTCACTGATTGTGTTCCCCACTTGGTGATAGATGACAAGTGATCTAAACTTATTTATAAATGGAACTCCGTGTGTGTGTGTGTGTGTGTGTGTGTGTGTGTGTGTGTGTGTGTATCTGTTACCTATAGACTCCGAAACGGCTGAACTGATTTTCTTGAAAACTTACACAGTTGTACTATAAGCATCTGCAAGTGTTCTTAGCTAGGTTTTGTGTCGAAGTACCTCCGATAAATATTGAAAATCGATTATCGAAAAAATCGAGTTATAGAAGGAGTGGTCCGATTTTAATCAAATTTGATACATTTATAGACAAAGACATAAATGATATTCAGAAGTTTCAAGGTTGCAGTTCTTACAATAGTGCAGAAAATATATATATATATATATATATATATATATATATATTAAATAAATCGATACCAGGAAATCAAAATTTGAATTACATCCATTCATTTTTCTTTCAGTCTACAGTTTCGCTTTAACTGGAAACAACTATTGCTTTTTAGTCTTTCATGGCAACGTCCAAAGTGTCTGAGCTCCAGAACCATGGATTAGTTTTAAAGCTTTCATTACACCTGAGCAACGCCGGGCTATACTGCTAGTAACATTAAATAACCAAACTAAAGAAGAAAAATAGAAATTGTGAAAAGATATAAAAAAGAAAAAGCAAATATAAATATACTTTCAATCACAAATAATTAGAAAAAACATAAACTTTCCAGGCTATACTGCTAGTTAACTATAAATCAAATAGCAAATGCTATAAACATATCTCGTGACAGAATTGAGAATATTCTACACAATGAGCTTGGTATGATGAAGGTTTATGCTCAGTGGGTGCCATGTCTTCTAACACCTGATCAAAAGTGCACCAGGCTGATCAGATCATGAGAAAATCTGACATTGTTCAAGGCATATCCAGTTGGTTTCCTTGAATGTTTCCTAACCTAGGATGAGTTTTGGGTTCATCACTTTGAGCCAGGGACAAAGAGACCATCCCACTACCATCACCTGCTCTGAAGAAGGCCAATGCCATTTCAGCTGAAGGGAATATGATGGCCTCCATTTTTTGGATGCAAAAGGCATTGTTTTTTATTGACACTATATTCAATAGGGACACATTATCAATGGAGATAACCATGCCAACTTCCTGAATCAGTTACAAAAGGCTACCAATATCAAAAATCCAGGAAAATAGATGAAAAGGAGTTTTGTTTCATCAGGATAATGCTTCAGTACACAAGCTTTTGATTTCAATGGCTGCTATGCATGACTGTGGCTTTGAACTTGTTGATCACTCTTCCTATTCACCTGATTTAACCTCATCTTTTTTTTTTTTTTATAAGCGTTTCACCACGAGCAAGGCATGTCACTGCCACTACAGCGCAGGGGGCTACATAGATTGGAGAAAGGATGATTAAATATAGGAAATGTCAGAGGGTGGGTGATAGGCGGGTAAGGATACCAAAAATGAGGGTCAGGTAGATGAGAGTGTTCTGAGAATAATTGGGAGTTAGTGTGATAGGCGGTGTCTATTGACCCTACATTTAAACACCTGGAGATTGTAGCTGTCGGGAAAGCAGACTTGTGGAAGGGAGCTCCACAGGCGGGAAGCGCGAGAAAAGAAGCTGTTGGAGTAGAATTTACAGTTACATCATATCTGTTTAACTGTAAAAGGGTGGGACCTAGTTGCTAATCTAGTATCTCGTGTAAATTCGTGCTTAGGCGGCACCAGTGATCTGACTATTATCTGTTCCCCAACATGAAAAACCATTTAGCTGGGAATTAATATTGCAGTAATGATAACGTTATATCTGCTGTTGATGACTTTTTGACCAACAGGATTAAAGCTTCTTGACAATGGGTTCCAAGGAAGAAGCGTATGGACCGCAAGAAAGACCATGTTTAAAAATAAACCACATTTAGTCACATTCATTGAGAGTATCTTGGTCAGCTTATGACACTTGTATCTTTTCAAGAGACTGTGAAATATCAGTTCCTAGTGTTAATGTTATAAACTGACGAGCACTTTAGCCCGGTTTCACTCGGATAGTTTTAAAAAAATAATATAACTAAAAAACATGATGAATTTACATAGCAAATACTTACACAACATCCACCCTTGTCACTTTTATAGATATAGACTAGCAGTTTAGCCTGGTTTCACTTGGGTAGTTTAAGGAATGATAAGAATAAAAAACATATGAATTTACATTAGCAAATACTTACACAATGTCCACCCTCGTCACTTTTATAGATATAGCTAACAATGTAGAATGTCTATTGGATTAGGGTGGGAGGGGCAACATATATAGATAATATAAAGTGGGGTGATCGATTTTATATTGTAATCAATACATAAACTGATCCCTGACTTCGTGGGGTGATAATATATTTTTCTACCCCTAATTTTGGCTTTCTGAAAAATTTCAAGTGTCGTTAGCATTCTACAATTTTGATCTACATCTGAACGCAATTTCCGTCAAGCTAGACTGCAAAATGCAGACACTAAGTTGAATCTATCAAACAAACAACATCTACCCTCATCACTTCGATTTATATTAGCATTTTGTGCTGTTTGCATACTAGTATACAAGCATATGGTAGAATATGATACAACCTGTTTTGTGATATATTTTTGTTATATTGTGTGTTGGTAGTTTAGTATGTAATGCAAAGCATTTGACTGAAACCAAAATGGTGGCACCAATGACTATTCTTTTAGAATACAGTCAGAGTTTTTAAAGTCATTTTATTCCTGTAAATAGCAATTTTCTGTTTTTTAGGGGGTTTTTTTTTGTTTGTTTGTTTTTACAATGATGTTCCCCCTGTACAAGGCCCAAGAGCCACTCATGGTAGAGGTTTATAGAGTAAGAGGCACAGTTTATGCAGATATGTCAGGAAGATAACCCTAGACTTGAACAGGTTAAAATTGTAGTGATCTGGAAAACATCCTCTTGGTAACCAGTTCCACAGAGCTTCAGTTTGCAGGAAGAAGCTGCTTAAGTGGAACTTAATCTCAACAATGGAAGACAAAGGAAATGAGAATGTTTTGCTACAATGTGCGCAACAAGTCTTAACCATCAAGGTTAGAACTGGTGGAACTAAAGAATGTACTTTGTCTAAGTACTTTTCTT
This sequence comes from Ascarosepion bandense, assembly GCA_037127315.1. Lineage (NCBI taxonomy): Eukaryota > Metazoa > Mollusca > Cephalopoda > Sepiida > Sepiidae > Ascarosepion > Ascarosepion bandense. Next base: position 2,336,440 of record JBBBDQ010001079.1, read on the forward strand.
GGAAATAGTAATAGTGCAGCAAGAAGCTTGTGACATTTTGCCTGAGAAAAAGTCTGTTTTTCACTAAATGGGCCAGTATAGCCATGCAACAACAATGCAGCAATTGTATTAAGTATTAATTATATAGTGATAATACAGACCAAATTTTTAACAAATAATTTGAGGGACATCAGTTTCATTTCTGATAAACCATCTGCAGAATTTCAGTTGAAAGGTAATCAGGGTGCATCTTACGTCAACAGATAATTTGATTTGATTGTGTTTAATTTGAGGCTTTATGTCATCAGTAACATGAAGACCACCTTGTGACTCACAAAATAAATTAGCATAAAGAATGTATTTGGGAAAGAGAGAGAGAGAAGAAGGTGAGAGAAAAACACACACAAGAAAAAGAAAGAAAAAGAAAGATAAAGAGTGAGAGAGAGAGAAAGCAAAAAATGGATGAAGACATAGAGAGAGAGAGAGAGAAAGAAAGTGAGACACAGACAAAGACAAGAATTTGGCAGGTACAGAGAGAGAGAAACAGAAAGATAGAGACATACGCATGTAGGGAGAGATGTAGAAAACAGAGATATTCAGAGGAAGAAACACAGAGCTGAGACACACAAAGGGGAAAATATAGAAAAGGGAGTGACACATACACAAAGTGCAGAAAAATGACAAGAGACACATAGGAGAAATGTAGAATGATGAGAGAGACACACACAGTGGGAAACAGATGAAAAGGATAAGCACACAGAGGGAGAGGAAGAGAGAGATTAGAATTATATATATATATATATATATATATATATATATATATATAGTATATCGAGGCAGCAAGTAATTTTCTAAACATATGCTGTTAAATATAAGAGACAATGAATGTCTTATGTTTAATCATGAGCCGTTCTAAACGTCGTATTTTGGCTTTAATTTCAGGTGAAAATAAAGACAAAAATTCTCCAACATTTGGATAATTATTTATTGATTTTCTTCTAAGCTTTCGGCTCACATGAGCCATCTTCAGAGAGGTTGTTTAAACTGAAATATTATAACATCCACCATCACCGATGATTTTATTTTGTGTTGACATAAAACTCTGCTTGGCAACGGCAATAGTTACCAAAAATAATAAACGCAGTTCTTAAATTTGCGATGTGGTTTTATGACGTCACACTGCGTGATAGCATGAAATGACAACAAAACCATGTAGTCAAATGCAATGTAATATGTTATTTCCAGTTTTAAAGTTGATTTTATTGAGTGTTGGTTGTTGACTTTAAAACCGGAAATAACATATTACATTGCATTTTACTACATGGTTTTGTTGTCATTTTGCGCTATCCCGCGGTGTGACGTCATAAAACCACATCACAAATTTAAGAACTGCGTTTATTATTTTTGGCAACTATTGCTGTTGCCAAGCAGAGTTTTATGTCAACACAAAATAAAATCATCGGTGATAGTGGATGTTATAATATTTCAGTTTAAACAACCTCTCTGAAGATGGCTTATGTGAGCCGAAAGCTTAGAAGAAAATCAATAAATAATTATCCTAATGTTGGAGAATTTTTGTCTTTATTTTCAACTGAAATTAAAACAAAAATACGACGTTTAGAATGGCTCATGATTAAACATAATAGACATTCATTGTCTCTTATATTTAACAGCATATATATATATATATATATATATATATATACACACACACACAGGGAAAAAAAGAGAAGAGAGTGACTGACAGACACACAAGGAAAGGTGCAGAAAAATGAGACACACACAGAGGGAGAGAAAAAAATGAGAAGGATATACAGAAACAGAGAGAAACACAAAGAGATATGATCGTAAAAAGATGGCAAGTGAGATATATCCAAAGATGTAAACAGACAGATATGTAGATATAGAAAGAAGGACAGAAAGACAGACAAGTAGGGAAAAACGTAAGAGAGAGAGAGAGAGAAAATAGAATAGAGACACAGATGGGATTCATTGATTTGATTTTTTATGGCTTATCAACCCTTTGTAGATTATTTAAAGTCAAAACATTTTTGAGGGGGATTGTAAGAAGAGTTTTTTTTATTTTTGTGGGGAGTGAATATAACATTAACAATTTGTTTTTTGAGAATAGAAATGATTTTTCCAGATACAAGTCCTACTATTTAACCCATAGATTGAGGGAGATGAATTCTTACAAACAGGTGGAAAAAGGGAAGGTAGAAACACAGACTGAGAAACCAAGATTTATTACATTTTTATTCAAATGTGTTGATAGGACAAAGTGAAGGCAAAGAACAAAAAAAAATGAACTATTCAATTGCAATCACATTTAAGTTACACTGATCTTTGATATGAATTCATACACAAATTCTAGTGGCATTGTGCAATAGACACTGTGACCAGAAATAAACATTTTTTTTCAAAATGTTTTTTCATATCGTTATACATTAAGCATTCCAGATCATGAACATATAAGAAAGAAATGTTAATGGCAGTGAAAGGAATTCATTTTGACTTTTTTTTTTGCAAAAAGATTAATTTCTTTAGAAATTTTATAAAAGTTAAATGGCAATTAAGGGGATCCAGTTTTTTTCAGTTTTTATTTTTTTTTTTAGCCTTTAGCTAGTTCAAGAATTAGTTCTTAATATATTTTGTGTTTGTAGTCTATGATGTATTCTATAGTATTACTAATAATTTTATGCTGGGTTGCCTTCGTAACAGTGCCAATACATTTTGAATGGCTTCCTAGAAACTATTGTTAAGTGTACATTTGTAGTGTTTTATGAAAATGACTTACTATCTTTAAACATTTTTACAATTAGATATGTTTAAAATGACACTATAATCTAAAGATTTTTCATATGGGTGCGCTGAATTGCGTACGAGTTTTTAAGTGCTTTTCTATCAGTTTAAGGTCATATGTGCTTTTTCAAGTTATCCTAACACAAGAGTATTTCATAATGCCTATTCCCAAGTTACATGACGTCTATTATCTCAAAACTTTTACTTCTCTGATTGCCATACATTTGCTAGAGAAGCCCTGCTATATAGTCCACAACTGGTTGAAGGAAAGAAAGGATTCTTTCTCAATAGGTATTTATGTGGGAGTTGATACAAGTGACAAGGGCAAAATTTGAACTCTTTCTGTGTCTATAATAACTTATTCCTTTATGGGGTTTTAATCATTTCATCTCAAGCAAGGCAATAAAGCCACTAAGACAAGAGATTATGGAGTGTGAAAGAATAAGAAAAAGAAAAACATTAAAGAGCAAGAACAGTAAAAAGAAAAGGAATCGAGAAGACAGTAGATTGACATTGATCGCCAAAAATTTAAATGCAAAGTTGGCTGGAAAACAAAATGTTTAAAGAGAGTTCCAGAAACAAGAAGTGCAAAAAAAAAAAGGAAACTGTTATATCGAGCAAATTCAACCATAAAATGGTGAGAGCTTGTCAATCGAGTACTGCACTTAATTTCATGTACCATAGAGGAAAGTTCATCTGAACAATTACCATGGAAGTATTTATAATTAAGGCACAAAGAAACTAGTTTATTATGATGTAAAAGTGACTGAAGCTGAGATGCCAGATCAGGACCAATAACATTGCAAATTCTTTGGATTTTTATCAAAAATCAAAATATATAGGAAGAGCACCAGACAATATGTAATAGCAATAAATTGATCCCCCAAGAGAAGCAAAAACAAAAAAAAAGAAAAAAAAAAGAGAAATACTCATATGCAATGCCAAAAATTATTTTTTCTTTAAATCGTAATTTGGAGTGCATAATTGCTAATGGTATACTAAATAAAGAACTCCAGATTACAAATTTTTAGAAAATTTTGGTAATTGTTTTATATTTTAACAAAAAAAATTTGAACATGTTTTGTTTTGGTTTCCATAGTGGGGTGGGGGGTTAATTTACAATAAATTTACAGAGAAAACTGGACCCTTCTATTAACTTTTTAAAAATTTAATAGTTTTTTATATTCACAATACAAAGTGCTTGATAATGAGAAAAATAATTGAAAAAAGATGTCTATTGTAAAAACCCAAAAATTCCATATAAAATATACTTTTTAATCATGAATTACTCAACAAACACAAAATACCAAAATAAATTTTTTTTTTTTAAAATCATATCACCCCAAGCAAGGCGATAACACCACTGATGTGCAGGGGGCTACGTAAGAGTAAAAAGATTGGAAAAGAGAAAACCGGAGACCACATCCTAAACAGGGAACAAGGGATGAGCCTCTTCACCTGTTCAATAGACGTGGGTGGAGTGTGAACCGGGCGATAGTTTAGTCTATCTACTCCAATTGAGAGAAAAACAAAAAAAAAAGGAAAGGGAGTGAAAGATTGGAAAAGAGAAAGCCGGGAACCACATCCTATACAGGGAACAAGGGATGAACCTCTTCACCTGTTCAATAGACATGGGTGGAGTGTGAACCGGGTCTAGTTCCATGTACCACACCTCTTCCAGATATCTCAGTATCAGTTATCTCCCTTTTAACTCAACTCTCCAAAATTTTGTTCACCTCTGCTGTAGCCAGGTATTAAAATCACAACTAAACAATGTTTTAATAATCATTTTTATTTGTAATCAGAGCTCATATTGCAATTTGGTGTTGTTATTGTTTTCTTTAGCACTCCGTATTACTGGTTATTATATTGTATTCATGCTTATGCTTAGCTGACTTTGATTTTTGTGGTCTTTCTTATGCACTGATTTCTTAAGTTTGAGTATTTTCCAGAGACATGGGAAAAGCCACAACGCAAGGGTGGGAAAGTGACTGAAGTTAAGTTGCCAGGTTAGGTCTGATAACATTGCAGAACTTTTTACATTTTGTCAAGAATCTCAAGATGTAGAGCACCAGACCAGATATGGCAGCAATAGTCAATGCAGAAACAAATGGTAGATTTATAAATGTGCAGGTTGGATTCTGGCAAAAAAAAAAAAAAAAAAAAAAAAGTCTGGCACATGAACAAGGAACCAACATTTTTAACAGCAGAATTTATTCAAAATAATACAGTAATAATATTTTATCTTAATTTTTATATGTATAATTATAAATTTGTACACTCAAATTAGAAATCATTTCAATTTGTATTTAATATTCAGCATTTACAAATATTACTTCTCCTTTTAATTTATATGAAATCCCCTCAAAATAGTTTTATATATTATTTCTGTAGCTAATAAGAAATTAATTAAAATCAACCTTCTTCACTTTTACAAAAATTTACAATGATGTGTGAAATCCTGGTTTTTCCCAAATAGAAAAAGGATTGATCATGTGCTTAAAGAAAAGTCCAAACCAGATTTCGAAAGTAGGTGTTGAAATGATTTTTGACCAATGGGACTTGCAAGACCAAAAAGTAAGAAAAAAAAATCTGGATTACAATAAAAGGAATTCATCAGTGTCAGTAAGTCAGAGATACGGATGAAACAACTAAAATGTAAATTCAGATTGACCCAAAGAAATAAGGTCAGGTCAAACCTTGTTCTCTTTCTCTTTATCTCTTTCCATAATTACTACTAAGAACATTTTATATGAACTCTATCCTTAACCTGTTAATAATGTTTCTAATTGCACATTAACTCCTACAACTTATGTTAGTCTTTCCCTTTAATAAATTTCTATTTTAAAATGCAAAATGTATATTTTACTCTTGCACTATTCCATACAATTCCACATATTCCAACCTGCCGACAACCAACCTTCTGATAATTCTGAATAAAACTTGTAAGCTGTAGGGAGTCCGATTAAGTCTGACACAAGGCCGGAATTAACCATCCCCCTACGCTACAGTTCTATATATTTGAAATTGCAGTAATGGCTGTCAATTTCAGTCAAGTGTGTTTTAGATGTTATAGAAGGATATGACTAAACCACCAAGAAATTCAATTTGCATTGGCAGAACAAACATCTTGCTTGGTGAGAATAGTTACCTACATTTTGAGTGCTAAAGGTTTTAAATGAGGTCACTTGTAGTTTTCTTTGTTAGATCTGGCAATCACTCATATAACAAAAAAAGATACTTGACAAAGTTGAACCAGGAAACAAAAAACACAGAAAAGGACTTTTTTTTTTTGTCTGAACCTATTATTACCATGTATTCCTACAATAATTCTGATTATTTTAAAAACTTAGTTTTAAAATTTTAATACATGAAGCTGAATAGCAATCTGAACTATCCTTGGAAAATTAAAATCAAAAGGTATTTATGATTAATCACAGTTTTAAAAATTTATGAATTTAATGTCATGTTACAGTTTTAACAAGATGATAAATATATCTTTTTAAGATGATAAAAATTACTTTGAGAGTTATTATTTTTAGTTTTTTTCCAGAAAAAAAAAACCCAATTCCCTAGAGTTATGATTAATTACAGGTTATAAAATTAATAACCTTGTAAATAAATAATAACTAAATAATGTTTCACACTCTTCTTATCAATTGAGAAAAGGAAAAAATTCTTACAATGAGGCTTAACCTAAGAAAGGCCAAAGCGCCTTATGAAGTAGAGGGTTACAGAGTAAGAGACACCACTCTAAGCAAAAAGATAATGCCACTAAGATGCAAGGGGCCACTGAAAGGGAAATACAAAGAAAAAGATTTAGAAGGAACCAGAAACCCAATCCTAAACAGGAAACAAGCAATAAACCTGACTCCTGTTTAAAAGAAGTGTCAACATAATTATAAGCAAACCTATCTACTTTTATTGAGAAAATAAAAAGTGCTCCCTATATATGAATTTACTCAAGCCACAAGATTAGCAACTAGGTTCTACTCTTTTTCTGTGAAACCAATAAAATGTAAACGCAAATTCTACTCCAGCAGCTTTTTTTCTCGCACTTCCCGCCTGTGGAATTCCCTTCCATTTACTTGCTTCCCCGACAGCTACAATCTCTAAGAATTTAAATGTAAAGTCAATAGTCATCTCCTATCTCACTAATCTGCATCCTCTCTCTCTCATGCTCCTTTTTTCATCCACTCCACTCTCATCAGTATTCTCATCCTTCTCTTACCCACTTCCGGACACCCCCTATAAACTGTCACTCTTTGTCATAACTTTGCTTCTATGTAACCCCCTGCAAAACAGTGGCAGTAAAATGCCTTGCTTGGGGTAATATGATTATAAAAAAAATATTAAATAAAATTGCAGTCATAAACAGATATGAATGATATAGCGCAGTTTTCTAACTTGACATTAGTAAAAAATTAAAAAAGAAATTAAGTTTAATTAACTTTAATAATTCACGGATCAATTTATTAGCTTGTTTATACTATTTTTGTTGATTCCACTCCTAATTGGAATTGTTATACACTACCGCTGGATCTGGACAAACAATGAGGAACACGTGTATATAAAAATATAATCTTATATTTTTATTCTTCATTGGTAACTCTTGTGTGAAGCAGCAGAGCAGTCAGAGAGAGTTCACCCACACGAAGAAGTTGTTGGGAGTTGGAAGCCAGTGAAGATCTCTCCGTCTCGTCAACTAAAACTCCCAGACTTTATACAGCCCCAAAACTCCCAAGTATTTTTGCTTTTTTGGGATATCACTCTGTTGACGTCATCTATGGCCAGATATGTCTGTCAACCATCCTTGTCCCTGGTTGACTTATCTACGGCCGCATATATCTGTCAACCATCCTTTGTTAACCTCACCCATTCTTAGTTTGTATTTGCTTAAAATTAGTTTTAATGTTTTATTTTCTTCGTCTTGTTTATTACAAACTTTGTTTGTTAGGCATTTCAGCCAATTACATTTAAACATGACCAATTAATCTACAATTATGTTATTTATTGGAATGATTGGTGAAACATCAGCTAATTGCCAATCAATTCAAACTTTATAAAATGGTAAATAATAAGGATTTCCTTATTGTTATGGAGGAAACACACCTATTCCTCAGATAATGGACTCTCCCTCCTATATTAATAAGAAGTTAACTTGAGAAGTTCTTAGGAGTTCAGTAGAACTACTAGGCAGTTGATATAAGTTGGCAGTAAGCCAAATACTAAGGAGTCAGCTTTCAGTGGAAGATTACCAAGTTCTTCACATTTTGGGTACGTTAAGTTGATTAGCAACTGACATAGCACGATTATAACCTTCAGTGAGAAAACTACTCCACAACACTTATTCACATATTTTAATAATTTAGTCAATGTTTATTATAACTTTAGAAATAAAAAAATGTTTATTGTAATGATTGGCTAATTGAAAAATTGATTCAAACTTTATAAAATGGTAAATAATAAAAATTTCTTTATTGTTGGTTCACATATTTTAATAATTTAGTCAATGTTTATTATAACTTTATGAATAAAAAAAAATGTTTCCATGTTTATTTCTTTATAAATTAGTAAATGATAAATATTGCATTAGTTTTAATTATGCTAGTTTTTAGAATGTTTAAAATGTTTTCATGTGATGCATTTTGTCCTTTAGTCATTGAATAAGTCCTAATGAACAAAACATGTCACACAAATTCCCCCCCCAATTATTTTGATACATAATCTACATATTGTTATCACACAATATTGTAAATATAAATTATTCCTATAAATAAACAAGCTAATAAATAAATAGTTGTGAGTTCAGCTACAGCAGTGGAGAAAAAAAAACTTACAGCTGAGTTAAAGGGAGATAATACATCAGGAAATGGCATGACCCATGGAATCAGAACAATCTACCCTAGTGAGCGAAATAAAGGGTTCAGTTCAAAATTCCAATCATCTGAAGAAGGTCAGAGCATGAAATATCCGAAACATTGTGAATATGGCAACAAAGATGAGGACAACTGTTTAAATAATGTAAATAAATATTGATTTATAGTTTGTTGTAAATTCTCAAGCACAAAAAAAAAAAAAATGTATATATTCACTTTCATCAAATGTTTAGGTTTTATTGCAATTCTAATATTTTTTTTAACAATAAATATTGCCATGGAGTGAAGGTAGTTAAAATAATAGTAGTGTTAATGAAGAAAAAAGAAAACCTTTTAAACATGCTGTTTTTTTTTGTTTTTTTTCAGGAACAAAGGTCCAAGTTTTCCCATAGTTCTTTACAAAATTTGGAAGTTCTCATGGTTCAACCAGCATTCCACTTAGGAACAAAGCAGAATAAATTAGGTGTATACTTAACTCTGTAGAGGGCAATATAGTCATACATTTATATTAACAGTAGACAAGAGAGAAAATAAAAAAAGGTATTCTGAAAACTGAAAAGGAACAGGAAGTTGGATATTTGATGAGAAACCTTTTAGAGGAAGTATGGTGGAGAGGGTATAAAGAATTCACTAACCTATTTTACTGGGACCACAATCAAATTCCTCTTCCCCTTAATTTTTCAAGGGTCACATATTGTATTAACACATTCACTGCTACCTTAAATATCTGAACCCTTATATAATGTCATCGATGTTTTTGTTAGAAATACCATTAGAAAATTTTATATAAGAGGTTTTATTTTGTTGAATAATTAAATTTATTAAAACATTCACAGCTACATTGCATGTTTCAACACTTCCATAATACCATCTATATTTTTGGTGCAGATATAAGAAATTTGTAAATAAGACTACTTGGGCTTTTTTTTTTTTTTAATGATTTTGCCCAAAGCAAGGCAATAAAGGCCACCAGGATACAAAGGGTTACTGAGAGTGAAAGAAATCAAAAGGGCAATAACAATCAGTCAGTTAAGTGCCATACATGAAAGATGCTTGGGCGATCATGTCTCGAAAGAGACATGACTGACTGGGCAGAACATTATCCCACAGTAGGTTGCCATTGCTTTCTGCGGTAGACTGGTTGCCAACCAAGGCTATAGAACCCAATCTGTCCTGTTATTTAACCCATAACTGGAAGGAAGAGACGGATTAATACCTTTATCAAGGGTATTTACGCGTAAGTGAATGCAATGAATTCAACTGGAATTTGAACTCGGCTCCCCGATTTCTCATTCCGAGCCAATATCCACTGTACCACAACGCAATAACAGGCTTCAAAAAGACAAAAAATGACTATTAACATTGTAAATTTTTTTTAAGATCCTAGTTGAAAAGAAAGCAGGAAACCAGAAGAGAGTTCTTCAAGTGAAAAGTGCAGAAGAAACTATTAGCAATGAATTTAAGGTAACAACTAACAATTTCAACAGTGAAATTAGAAGACCTGCAAATCTAATTTTGCACTTAGAGTTGTGATGCAATTCTCTTTAAGAGTAACACACTGTGAGTCTTTAGCTTCTCTTTTTCAACTGAATATATTAGATTTGTAGCTGGTGGTACTGCTTAAAAAGGTTGAGTCTCTGTGTTAGACCAGAAAGTTCTTCTGATCAGAATCCATCTTACCCAATAGTTTAACCAATTTGAAGCAGCAAAGATATTTCATTAAAACATTTTGTAGTTCTTTCATAACCAATGAATTAATGCCTGCTACTGGTAACATGTAACCCAGTATAACCTGTTACATGTCCACTTTAATCTACTTGGATATCTAAACCAGCTTGGCATTTTGAAAAAAATAAAACTGATTTTCTCAATTCACAAAGTTTTGGAGATAATTTAAACAGAATTTTAAACAAAAATTGTTAAATCCATAAAACTGTGTTACTTTAAACTCAGTATAAATTAAGAACTTTTAAAATCAAATTTTCTTTCAATTATTTAAAAAATCAAATTTTAAAATTGTCCCCTCCTTATTTGGACACAAACTCTAATGCTGAATGTTCAATTACCAGATGAATGGTAGATCCTGGGATCATCCTGAAACCCAAAAAGTTTATTTAGAGCAAGTGTGGGTCAGGGTTAGGCATTTCAGACACATGGGCAGACAGACAGAATTTGCCATGTATTTGTTTATGTAGATTAGTAATCTTTTCATACATTTTTTTTTCAATGTTGATAATATTTTATTTCCGGCTTTAGTAACATGCATGACAAGACTGGATCATTATTAGAAGGATAAGCATCAACATAGACCCTACATTATTTTTTATAAAAGTATTTTATGCAGCAGTTATTCTTAATTTCTTTTTTATACTGATATAATTTTTCTTTTCAGTTATTTGTCAGAAAAAACTTATATACCTAAATTAGATCGTTATAAAACACGGTAAGTGTGAACAGTAACCCAGCAAAATTAAGTTGCACACAGGAATGAAAATGGCTTTTTTTTTTCTCAAGAACAAGTTGATCAGTATTGCTGTAACAAAAGGCATGCTACAATCTGATATTTTTGATGGGTGTCAATTACAAAAAGACACAAACAAAAAATGATCACTATAATATAAAAAATTATTTGCAGATAAATACAAGGGCCATTCAATAAATAAGGTGAATTTTTCAGTATAAGGACTTTTAATACAGATAAAAGCTTACTTTTTTTTTTTTAAAAATTTTCTTTTCTTCTTTTTCAAAGGGATTTAATTTTTTTTTTTTTTTTTTGCAGATTGAAAAAAAAAAAACTTTCAGAGTTTTAGTGATTAACAAAAATGGCCAACCAAGAAGCATGCTCCAGGATTGAACAGAGGTCAGTTATCAAGAATTTGGTTGCTGAAAGGTGCAAACCAGTTGAAATTCATAGGAGAATGTCAACTGTGTATGGTGCCACATATTTCAGGCAAAAAAATGTCTACAAGTGGGCTAAATTGTTTAAAGAAGAATGGAGCAGTGTTGAGGAGGAAAACAGGCCTGGGAGGCCTACAGAAGTGAGGTCTCCTGAGGTGATCGAATTAGTCAATGACCTCATTCAGTCTGACAGAAGGGTAACAGTGGATGACGTTGCAAGGACTTTGAGCCTATCTGTTGGGACAGCACACAAAATTGTCTATGATGACCAGTCACATGGAGTTGTCTTGCATCAAGACAACGCAAGGCCTCCCACAGCAGCCTAAATGGTGCAGACCATCAACGAGCTGGGCTGGGAACTGCTCCCTCATCCCACTTACAGCCCAGACCTTTCCCCTTCAGACTTTCACTTGATTGGGGTCCCTTGAAAGTGTTCATGAAAGGCACAAAGTTTGAAAGTGATGATGAAGTCAAAAGTGCTGTGAGTGATTGGCTGAGACATCAGTCCAAAGATTTTTACGCTGAGGGAAGACGGAAGCTTGTGCACAGATGGGAAAAGTGTGTGACACTGCTGGGAGACTACATTGAAAAATAAAAAAAAAATAAAAAAGAAATAAGTAAGCTTCTATCTGTATTAGAAGTCCTTATACCGAAAAATTCACCTTATTTATTAAATGACCCTCGTAACTACATCACATGTCTATACTTCTAAGATGAGTGGTATTTACATTATTTACATGGTTCGGACTGTTGTCCTCATCTTTATTGCCATAATCACAACGTTTCAGCTGTTGTGATCAAAATAAAAGGTTTGGTTTGAAATTCCAAGCACCTGAAGAAGGCCAGAGCATACAACGGCCGAAACGTCAAACAAATGGCAACAAAGATGAGGACAATAGTCCAAACAATGTAAATAATGTAACTACACTGTAATTAGCATTTGATATGCATGGAGTTATATCCCATTAAAATTTGGATCAATATAGATATTCTGAAAAAAAAGCAAAAAAATTTATGTTACATAATTGTTACATTTGGTGAATGAAATATAGATGCAAATGTAACAAACTATTATGGGATAGAGACGACCTAATAATAACATAAAATAAAAATTGCTACTCACGCTTGTTAAAGTAACTTTTTGTGGGATATTTTCCAAGGAATTGGCTTCATTCTTATCTTTCTGACAAGAACGAATTTCATCCACGTTCATGTAATCACTAACAGACTCAACAGTTTTTAATGAAAGAGGAGAGTCCATAGAATTCGGTATGAATGAAGACTGACCACCGCAATGATAACTCTTTGGTCGGTCAGACTTCCAAGTGCTTGGTGGACCTTTTCCAAAAGTGCTGCAGCTTCCAAGCTGCATTGTTGGTGACAGGTGCTCAGAGTTACCGACAACCACCCGGATGTGGTTGTCAGAAATATTATTGGTATTAAAGTGAGTTAAGTAAACATTTTTTGTTACTGGAGACAGAGGAAAGGGTGTATTTGCATCACCTGAACTCAGAGCTCGGTGAAAAGCTGGCCTGCCATAATCAGATCTTCCTGCCGGAGCTACAGGAGCAGGTTGTTTTCTGGGTTTATCAATATTGATGCATTGAATTTCACAGAGGTTTACATCCTGAACCTCAAAAGACATTGGGCTTTTGACTTCTGAAGTGTTTTCCTCCTTAGTTTCAACTGAGTTTTCATCTTGATTATCACAAGGTTGTTGATCAAGACTTTTAAAAATATTTTCATCTAGATTTTGGTTGACGTTCTCGTTTTTGTCTTCATTTTCATTTGGACTTGTGATCTGTGTGTTTATAGTAGATAAATTGCAGTTAACTCCAGGGTCGTAGTTCTCCAGAACTTGAACATAGCAAGCAGGAACATGGAAACTATTACCGTCTTTCATGTATTTAACCTGCCACCAATCCGTGGAGGCTTTGGATTTCAATTCATAAATATCTCCTGTAGTCATGGTAATTTTCTCTCCACTGTCATAGTTGTATTCGTAATCATACAGTGCTTTCAAGTACACTGGTTTAACATTGTTATCTTCGTCCTCCACTATCTCTTCAAATTTCTTGTCTCCAGTCTCTTCCTGCTGCATATCATCCCCTTTTGATACATCTTCATTGGCATCAGGTACAATGTCCATTGGTTCACTAGCTTCATGGTTTTGATTCAAGGTCACCGTAGACAAACTTTCAGTTACAAAATTTTGGCAGTCTGGACTTGTCATGGTTATATGTAAGTGTCCCACAGATATAGAGAATTTATTTTGCAAATACCTACTGTCATCTGGCCGTTCACGCAGTTTTTATTACTTGTTAAACTTAACAGTTTTTCTTCTCTTTTTTTTCTAAACAATGATTTAAGAATTGTTTTGACATGGAAATCTTTAAATTGTTTTAAAGTTCATTGCTGGCAAAATTTGCTCATTTCTGTATTTTTGGTTAAGTTTACCTGGAAAATCCATTTCTGTTGCACCTGAAAGACATCAAAAGAGAAAAAGATCCTAAATCATAATTATTTATATTATTATTAACAGTAATATTGGGTTGAAAAATAATTTCTGCTGGCTTTGTCAATTTTATACTTAAAAACAAACAAAAAAATACATTTTATTCAATTAAATCATCATCATCATTTAACATCTGTTTCCATACTAGCATGGGTTGGACAGGGTTTTCTTAATGGATCCATGATTGAACCATCATGGGATATTGGTGTAAGTTTTACTACCCTTACTAACACCAACAAGTTTAGAAGACCAGAAACTCAGTGTTTTTATTGAGAGACCATCTCTAGAAAGGTTACCTACCTAGGTTAGAGAGTTCAGCCTACTATAGTCAACACAGAGTAGATGTAGAGGTTTTTATTTGTGAGGTTTCCTTCTCCTAGACAAGTTGCCATCCAAAGCTAAAGACTCTTAACCAGCCTTTTTCTCTTAAATGACACCAGTTTGGACGATAACTATTTGCCCATAGCTGGGACCCTAACAGGTGCTACTACCTCAGGTCAGAGTGAACCTGGGAACAACAACTAAGAGATGGTTCCATGCTCCTCTAAATCTCTTAATCAGGGGCCTTGCTGCCAGATGTAGTTTATCATCATACCCAGGACAATTTTATTCAATTAAATATTCATGATTTGCAATGAATTCTTATTCAACAGGTTTTTTTTTAAATTTAATATAGAAGATAAGGTATTAAACATAGAATAGGTATAGTAAGGTATAGTTTTCCCCAATACCACAAATTGCGACAAAAGCAAAACATTGTGGAGTATTGCACTTTAAAACAAAGGCGAACCTGAAGGAGACTACCACCACCTTTAAATTTGTTCTTTTTCATTTTTTTTTTTTTACTTTTTTCAGTAGTCTTATTGATTATCACAAAGTTTCAAAAAAATTCAGAAAAATTTCAATATTTAAACAATTTTGGGAGATGCTCAGTTTCTCATACAACGTTATAGTAAATCGATCTTCCATTTTGGAACCACTTGTGTTGGGGTCGCTTTGTTTTGTTTTTGAAACGAGTTGTTGGTCTTGTTTTTGTCTTTTTCAAGTTTTCTTCAGTTATGATGGCATCTTCCTCGGAAACTTCAAGAATGGCTTTATTCAAAAATTTCGCAAAGGATTCAGTTGTTGAATAAGTACAAGCAAAAAAAATTAATTGCAAAGAATCGATTTACTATAAGGTTGTATGAAAAACTGAGCCCCCTCAAAATCGTTTAAATGCTGAAATTTTTACAAATTTTTTTGTCAATCGGAAAGTTTAGGGTATAATCGATAAGATTGCACTGAAAAAAAGTAAAAAAAAAACAAAATAAAATAAAATTCAAAAGGTGGTGGTAGCCTCCTTCAGATAAAAAAAAAAAAAAAATCCCTAAGAACTATAACAGACAATACACATGGCCAGTGCAAGGGTCTCATGCCACCATCCACCTACTAAATCTATAATATACGGCCCCCACTCTACTACATCTCAATTTTCATAATGCAGTTTCCATACAAAATACAAATTTATTGTGACCTAATTGTTCAATAATGGATCATATCTAAACTTATTTATAAATGGGACTGTGTGTGTGTATATGTGTGTGTATGTGTGGATGTGTGTATCGGTAGCTAGGTTTTGTGTCGAGGTACCCCCTCATAAATATTGAAAATCGAAAAAAATCGCGTTATAAAAGGAGTGGTCTGATTTTAATCACATTTCATACACTCATAGACAAAGACATAAGAAACAACATTCAGAAGTTTCAAGGTTGCAGTTCTTACAATAGTGCAGAAAATCGATAATATATATATATATAAAAGGCAAGATGTTTGTGTATGAGTCTGTTTATCTGCCTGTATGTCTATTTTTACAGCCCTTTTATTTTAGTTTTTGCTTTGGGTTTAGCTCTGAGTAGGTATAATTGTAGTTCTTAGCCTCAGCCATGATGCCATTTACTCAGAGGACTTATTTAGCCTTCAAAATTCAGTTTACGATGAAAAACACTTATTTGATATCAATACCAGGAAATCAAAATTTGACTTACATCCATTCATTTTTCTTTCAGTCAATGGTTTCGCTTTAACTGGAAACAACTCTTGCTTTTTAGTCTTTCATGCCAAGGTCCAAAGAGTCTGAGCTCCAGGACCATGGATTAATTTTAAAGCTTTCATTACACCCGAGCAATGCCGGGTTTTACTGCTAGTATTAAAATAAGTAAAAAAAAAAATAAAAAAAAAAATGTTAATAAGATAGCAAGAATTATGAAGTGCTACCTGCAATCAGTAATTCCCACTTTCCTGTCGAGGCTTTCAAGGGTAGTATGTAGCAACCCTGAAAGCACATCATTTGACTAATTTCAACAGCAATAACAACTAAAAATGAATGACACATATAACTTAAAGAAAAGGTAATGATATAATGTAGATGTTGATGTTCTATACTACTTCAAACATAAGCTTAGAAAGGAAACCTCCATCAATACTGGAAAGAGCAACAACAGTTAGTGGACTTGAAAAATTCTTTTAATAAAAAGATTTATAAATTTCAACTGAAAGTAACACTGGCTTCTTGGTCAATGAATGCTACAAGATTCCTTATAAGGAAATAGCTAATATAACAATTACCATTAGGCTGAGTTATAAACATTTTCTGTTTATATTTATAAACCTTATTCTTCAAAATACAAAATAGAATTAAACTTTATTCAATTATATATTCAATATTTTTGCAATGATTTGTTGTCACTCATCAGTAAATTCTTTGATACCTTTTGAATAAAATTCAACAGATTTTAATATGACTGATGATTTTTTTTTTTTTATAGTTTATCAATCCTTTGTGGGCTATTTAAAGCCAAAAAATATTTTAAATTGTAAGAATAATTTATTTTTTGTTTTTACAAGAAAATATTGCATTTACAATTTTGGAAGAAAACCAATCCTATTTTTTGTCCTATTTAACCTATAGCTGGAGGGAGCTGATGGATTTATAACTTTCCCAAGAGTAATTGTGTGTTTGAGTTTGAGCTTTGTTTAATGGTATATCAACCTCTGGGGGTTATTTAATGCCAAAAAAGGTAGGGTTTTAAGGTATTTTTTTTATGTTCAGTTATAGTGAGAAGGTTGATTTAGTAAGATTTTAGTGAATTTTTTTTATTTATTTTAGAAAATTGAAAATGTCTTCTAGTTTTGTATTCAAAAATGTTTTGCTGAGAATTTTTTCCTTCAAAAATGTGTTATGGTAATCACTTTTTCTTAAAAAGTGTATTGTTGGTAATATTTTTTCTTCAAAAATGTATATAAAAGTCTATTTTTATACTTTCATAGTGTTTTGACCCAAGTTTGGGGGTTAACTGATTACCCATAGCTGGGACCTTAACATGTGCACCACTCAGGGTCAGGGCGGACCTGGGAACAACAGAAATTAAGAGGTGGTTCCATGCTCCTCACAACCTTCCAATCAGAGGCCTTGCTGCCGAATGCAGTTTATGGTGATGCTCAGAACCTGTAAGGGATTGTAATAGACCTATCTGGAATTTGAACTTAGATGTCAGATTTCTCATTTCGAGTGGCCATACATTACACCACCCAAATATCTGGTTTTGGTTATTTGAAAAAAAAAAAAAAAAAAAATCACTTATATGGCAGGTGGTTCCAAAATTTTTCCTGTGTTATTCTTGCTCTATATAGCCCTGCCTTATTATGGATTGAGTGATTCATTTTCTATAGCTTATCAACCCTTTGCAGGTTATTTAAAGCCAGAAAATATTTTTAGACTGTAAGATTTTTTTTTTTAAAGATAGTTTAGTGATTGTTCTTCTCATATTTGGAAGAGAACTCTCCCAACTTCACTTTCCAGTCTTGAAAGAGTTCAAAAACATCTCTCAGTCTTTGTAGGTGACAAATTATTCCCCCCCCCCCGATTCCAAATCACTCATAAACCTCATAAATTTAAGTGTATTACTAGACTGACAACCAAGTCTCCTTTTACTGTTGAACTAGCAAATATATAACCGTAATTCTATTCAAATAGTTTCTTTTGTCAGATTTTTTGCCTCAGAAACTTTTTTCAGTTTCTTCTTTGCCTGCCACTTACATCTCTTCAAATATTCAAATCTACTATCAATCAAGGATGTGTGTTGTGGTGCAGTGGATATTGGCTCGGAACGAGAAATCGGGAAGCCGAGTTCGAATTCCAGTCAAATTCCTTGCATTCACTTACGCACAAATACCCTTGGGAAAGGTATTAATCCATCTCTTCCCTCCAGTTATGGGTTAAATAATAAAACAGATTGAGTTCTGTAGCCTTGGTCGGCAACCAGTCTACCGCAGAAAGCAATGGCAACCTACTGCAGGATAATCTTCTGCCCAGTCAGTCATGTCTCTTTCAAGACATGATCGCCCAAGCATGTATCACGTATAACACTTAACTGACTGAATATCAATCCCCATCTTCTGAATACTGTCCTTTCTCCTCACCAAAGTCTTCTTGTTCATTTTCACTCCCAGTAACTAACTGTGTCTTAGTAGCATTATTGCCTTGCTTAGAGTGAAATGATTAAAACAAAAACAAAAAAAAACAAAAAAAAAAAATACAGTGGATACACAGGTTTAGAGTTTTAAACATATAGAGAAGTATTGTGTACCCAGAATAGGTCCAAAGAAAACACAACTCGGGCGTTAGTGAAACAGAGATATATTTACGAAAAACAAGTAAGAGTATTACATGTCAGGCTGACTGCCAAGTGGCAACCGGGGAGACTCAACCAACCCAACTCCTCAGTAAATAGTCCCACTTGAGACATAGTCTCCCGGTATTTTATAATCATGAAAAGAGTTCATTATGGTACAAAAGGGTAGGTCCCACAACAAGAAGAAAACAGTGAATTACCTTGTTGAACCATGTGACAGCGTGTCGTGTATTCTACAAGAGAAAATGTAGGAAAGAAGAATAACTAAATAAAATTAGTAGCACAAAAAGAACTGCTAGGAGTATCAGAAGCTATTCTAACGAGTCTTTCCTCACTGTCTGACATCAGTCAGTTAAGTGCCATACGTGAAACACACTTGGACGATCATGTCTCGAAAGAGACATGACTGACTGGGCAGAAGATTATCCCACAGTAGGTTGCCATTGCTTTCTGCAGTAGACTGGTTGCCTGCCAAGACTATAGAACCCAATCTGCCCTGTTATTTAACCCATAACTGGAAGGAAAGATTATCCCGCAGTAGGCTGCCATTGCTTTCTGCGGTAGACTGGTTGCCAGCAAAGGCTTGAGAATCCAATCTGTCCTGTTATTTAACCTATAACTGGAGGGAAGAGATGGATTAATACCTTTCCCAAGGGTATTTTTGCGTAAGTGAATGCAATGAATTCAACTGGAATTTGAACTCGCCAATCAGAAAAATTGCATGACGAATAAGGGCTGTTGTTTTTTGCTTACCAGGAGAGTTAGATTCTTGGAGCTTGGTGAGCAAAAGTGCATTTCTGCTGTTGCTATGTTGCTGGCTGGACTGTTCACAACAGATTTGCAGCTGAACATAGTTTGAGCACACGGATTTCTTACAAAACTATTTTTCAAAACCGACCGGTTTGAAAGACTTAAAGAAAATATAGCATTTATAATAAAAAATGATATCAGAGTATAAATTAAAAAAAGTCCTTAGAAATTACAATTTTGTTTATAATAAGTAGTTGGGCTCAAATTTGACACACACCTCTACTGATGCCAAAGTAATTTAAACAACAAAAGAGAAAAATTAGTAAAAACCTCTTCTAGCTTGACGGCCAACTACAAAAATCCTACTTGAATTTCATTTTTTTCATCTCTCCTCATTAATGTTTTTTTTTTTTTTAGTTTTCTTCACTATTGTCTTTCATCCTCAGTAACCCACCCCCTTGCATCTTAGTGGCTTTATCACCTTACTTGGGAGTGAAATGATAAAAATAGCAAAGCAAAAAAGTTACTGTTCATTATTTTAAACTCTAAGAATTTTACTAATTTGGTGGAATTGTAATGTCTTTCGTTTCTATTTATTAGACCCAAGCATAAAAAACAATTCACAAAGTTAGACCTTCAGTGTGTCAAAAGGTTGGTTTTTCCCTTGACACTACTATTATTTTAACTACCTTCACTCCTTGGCAAGATATATTGCCCTTTCTCCTCAATAACATTTTGTTGGTTTCTTTTACTTTTAGTAACCTCTTTCATCTTAGTGGCTTTATCACCTTGCTTGGAGTAAAATGATTTAAAAAATATATTAGTCTGATTTTAAAGAAGAAATATAACTTTTTTGTATATTATTATTTACCATTTTATAATGTTTGAATCGACTGGTTACCTTCTAGAATGAAATTTGATGGCAAATACTCTGAATACATCATAAAAGATTAGCAATGGGAGGTTCAAATCCAAATGGAGTTGTAATTCCAAAAGAAATCAGCCTCACAAGTCCAACGTATATTATGCCGAGGACATAAATCAAAAGGGGTCAAAATCTGTATAACAGAAAGTATCAAAAGGATGGTTTTTCCCTTGACACTGCTATTATTTTAACTACCTTCACTCCTTAGCGAGGTTTATTGTTTTAAAAAGCAATGATGAGAATCTTAATTAAACCAAAACACATGAAAGTGAATTTATACATTTTCTTTGTTCTTGAAAATCGACAACAAAAATAATAAACACTATTTATTTATTAGATTGTTTATTACACTATTTATATTACTTATTGGAATGCTTAGCAAAACGTCAACCACTTGCCAGTCAATCGGAATGCTTGGCAAAACGTCAACCACTTGCCAGTCAATCGGAATGCTTGGCAAAACGTCAACCACTTGCCAGTCAATCGGAATGCTTGGCAAAACGTCAACCACTTGCCAGTCAATCGGAATGCTTGGCAAAACGTCAACCACTTGCCAGTCAATCGGAATGCTTGGCAAAACGTCAACCACTTGCCAGTCAATCGGAATGCTTGGCAAAACGTCAACCACTTGCCAGTCAATCGGAATGCTTGGCAAAACGTCAACCACTTGCCAGTCAATCGGAATGCTTGGCAAAACGTCAACCACTTGCCAGTCAATCGGAATGCTTAGCAAAACGTCAACCACTTGCCAGTCAATTTGAACTTTATACAACTGGTAAAGCTGGATATTTGGTTCACATTGTAATAATTTATTAAATAAACGAATAAAATGTTTTCATATTTATCTAAACTTATTTATAAATGGAACTTTGTCTGTGTGTGTCCGTTACCTTTAGACTCCAAAACGGCTGAACTGATTTTCCTGAAAATTTACACAGTTGTACTATAAGCATCTGCAAGCGTTCTTAGCTAGGTTTTGTGTCGAGGTACCCCTGATAAATATTGAAAATCGAAAAAAATCGGGTTATAGAAAGAGTAGTCAGATTTTAATCAAATTTGATACACTCATAGACAAAGACATAAGAAACAATATTCAGAAGTTTCAAGGTTGCAGTTCTTACAATAGTGCAGAAAATTGACAAATTTTTATATATATATATATATATATATATATATATATATATATATAAAAGGCAAGATGTTTGTGTGTGTGTGTCTGTTTATCTGCCTGTATGTCTGTATTTTTTTCAGCCCTTTTATTTTAAGTAGGTATAATTGTAGTTCTTAGCCTCAGCCATGATGCCATTTACTCAGAGGACTTATTTAGCCTTCAAAATTCAGTTTACGATGAAAAACACTTATTTGATATCGATACCAGGAAATCAAAATTTGACTTACATCCATTCATTTTTCTTTCAGTCAATGGTTTCGCTTTAACTGGAAACAACTTTTGCTTTTTAGTCTTTCGTGCCAATGTCCAAAAAGTCTGAGCTGCAGGACCATGGATTAGTTTTAAAGCTTTCATTACACCCAAGCAATGCCAGGCTATACTGCTAGTTTCTTTATAAATTGGTAAATGATAAATATCGCATTGTATTAGTTTTGAGAATGTTGCAAATGTAAAATTATTCTTGCAAATAATCTAATAAATACTGTTTAATATTTTTGTTGTAAATTGAAGAAAAAAAAATTTTTTTAAATGTATAAATTCACTTTCAACATATGTTTCAGTTTTATTTCAATTCTAATCATTATTTTTTAAAGCAATAAAGATTGCCAAGGAGTGAAGGTAGTTAAAATGATAGCAGTGTCAAGAGAAAGACTTTTTTTGTTTTTGCAGGCATGAAGGTTTATGTTTGCTAAAAATCTAAGCAATCCTCTAAGTAACTTGATTATTAATTCTTGTGCAAAAATCAAGCACTATGTACAGGTCAAAATCCCTTATTTAAAAAAAAAAAAAAAAGAGAAAATATTGCGTACTCCAGTATCTGTTAAAACACTACATCATCAGTCCCATGACTAGTTGTAGTCATAGTATTTTCAGATCATCTGACCAGCTCTCTCCATGTGTCTTCTTGGTTACATGTCAATATCAGAGTCTCTTTGAATGATCTTGCTGTTTACTCAATGATGTTGTTAGCCTATTTTTTTCTCAGTCTGCCTCTTTTGCTTAAAGTGGTGTCTTGCAGGATGATAGTGGAAAGGTTGTTGGCTCTTCTGATGCATCCATACCATTTCAACTTTCTCTTCTTGATGACGGCTAAGAAGTCTTCCAGTGGGTCTGTTCCTTGTCTGATGGGATTTTGCATTACAAATCGGCAGAAGAGGGCAGTGACAGTCGAGCTAGTCTAACTAAGGTAGATATTAACAGACCAAGCATCCAACAGCTTGGGGCAACCAATTTTGCCAGATCTCGCCTCTCGATCCCGTTTGAGCTGTGAACGAGACACATCTGGCCAAGTGTGTGGGATTCTCAGTTATGCAGAGTTGTGCACCAAAAACCATTTCATGTAAATAGCCTCGTGAAACTCTGACATATCCACTACCTCCACCAGAGGGGGAGCAAGGAAGTAAGCAAAGGAGATGACAATCCCAGTGCATGGATGCTGGCATGTACAGACTACAACAACTTACATGTCATCATTTGGGATGTTGTTTATGTAGCAAATATCTATGATGTGTCTCAATACTAATGCATGGATTCTTTGATGTAATTTTGCTGTTAATGTCCAAGATTTGCAGACACACAAAAAGACTGAGAAAGCCAATGCATGCAACCGTCTGATCTTTGGTTCCAGGCAGCTGTCGTACTTTCAGATGGTTCTTAATTTTGCAACAGCTTACATTCTTTGTGCTATTCTTGAAATGATCTCTATTCAGTTCTATTTATTAAAACAGTGTTTCTTTATTTTTGCCACTGACAATTCAACATTTGTGGGTTGGGGAGCAACATATCTTTCTTAAAGATGTTTAATTTGAAACCCAATTTCTTTTTATTTAAACTCTTATGTATTTGAGGACTGCCCCACTTTGTTTGCCAGGATGACTGCTAGGTATCATTCTATTTAAGAATATAAAAGGAAGGACATAAACTACCTTTCTCTTTTTTTTTCTAACTCAGTAACAAAGTGTGTTAGGTAGCAGAAATATCCAGGCTTCACTTCTGGGAAAACTTAGTTACCCAGCTGACTACCTAAATTTTAACTCAAGCATGGGACACACATCTATCTCTCTCTGACAAAGTATATAAATGTTTTTGTTTCGTTTTGTTGAGTTATCTGCATAGACATTAATATTTTTTCTCTTTTGTGAGTTATGTTATTCTTTAAATAAAAAAAAATATGAAAATCCTCGACGTGTTGAATTCATTTACTTTGACAGTTTTCATCCTCATCAGGAACAAGCTGCAATTCTTCTCAATACGAAATGGCAACTGTCAGCAGCCATGTCCAGTATTATCCTGTAGAACCCAATTTGCTATTGGATTAATTAATGAAAAATTTTAATCTGTTTGTTATCAGCTTTTCAATCCTTGGTATAAAAAAGATAAATCTGACAGTTAAACAAAAATTTTAGTCACGAGGCAATTTCTCTATTTTGATTTTAGATAAATAATTCTCAAACAAGTACAAGAGTTTAAAATCAGAAAGTGTTTTAGAGGATAAAAGTGTGACACTGAAATCCAAAAGGTGCATTGGTAGATGCCTTCCAAAAGCTAATCAAAGAATGGAACTATTTATTTTACGAAATACAGTCGCAAAGAACGAAAAGAAAAAACTAAAAGTAAAGAACACTATGACAAACAAACATCTAACAATCAACGAACATGCTTTTTGTTTCACTCCTACACGAAGAAAAAAAAAAAAATCAACAATTAGCGCAAGATATGCATTCAAAGTTTGTTTGTTTTTTTAATACAGGGGACAAAATTTAGGACTCGAATTAATTTATAAAATTAATCTCTAGAAACATCTAAAACATTTGAATAGGTTAAAAAAAAGTTAAACAATGAACAATGTTTTTTTTTATTTATTCGAACAGTAACCAAGCGTCATTCAGTATGAACTTGCAAGGTGTCCGTCTTTTAATTGCAAACAATTGTAGTTAGTGAATTAAATCGATCTCACCTTCTCAGAAATTTTTTTTTTTCAAAAGGGATTTTCATACTGTGAAGATTAATGTTCAAAGAGACTTATGACCTTTTAATAAACACACTGGGAGCAGATTCTTATTAACCATGAATTATTAATAATTTCGCCCATTCAACACTTCAATTTGATAGAGTCGTAATGTCTTTTTGTAAAAAAAAAAAAAAGTGTCTTATGTAATTCGTTTGTTTTCTGTTTTTAACATTGTGAATTTTAGTTGTTTTTTTTCCTAATTTATCACTGAAATTAAGAAGCCTCAAAAAAAAGCTTTACTTTCGGTGGGGAGGGGCAAGATTGGAAGTAATTGTTTTTGTTTTTTGTTTTTTTAAGCTTAAAAAAATGTAAAATGAACGTAAATAAATCAATATATTTGTAATGTAATTTGTTTTTTATTTTTTATTTTACCGAGACTCACATCTGCGTATCAAAGACATCACTTAGAATTTTTAGACAGATATAAAAAAATAAATATATCTGGTTATTTATACGATTTCGCTTTCAACGAAAATTACCTCTCAAATATAAATTTGATTCCAGCAATTAGGGGTGTATGGGTGGCAACTTAAATAAAAAGGAAATGTACCAGTAAGTGTAAAAACAAAAACAAAACAAAAAAATACTGATCTGATGTGTGTTACTAATTTTTTCTTCATGGTACGGTTACGAATGCATTCTTCAAAGAGACACGGTAGGATTTTTGACGACGAGGAAGTGTTGAAAGACGATGCCGACCAGAACAAGAACGGATAAAAAAAAAAATTAAGATTTTTTTTTTTAATTAAAACAAATAAATTTTTAAAAATTAAAATAAAGAATAAATTTAAAACATATTTTTTAATTTTTAAATTAAAGAATTTTTCCAAAATGAAATAAAGAATAAAATAAAAAGATTTTTTTTTAATTAAAAAAAAGTTAAAATAATAAAAAAAATTGATATTTTGCCAAATTTTGGTTATAGAGAAACTGGGTCGATCCGAGAACTTTTCAGCACCCCAAGTAACACTGTTTAAGACAATTTGAAATCACTTAGTCACAAATGAAATTATTATTCATCATGGACACCGTTGCTTCATGAAAAAATAAAAAATAACTGTATTTGCCTTCTTTTTTCACAACAACGCTTATTTTTCAACATGATCTCCTCCTCTGTCGATGCACTTGATCCAGTCGTGAATAACCAGTTAGATCGAAATTTAACACATCTGATGTCAAGTTTATTGATTTTTGCTGTGATCTAATTCTTAATGATAATGTAAAGATTTCAGAAGGATATGAAAAAAAATGATAAGTTGGATTTGTTTGATGAATTTGAGTTGACTCTGGTCAGTCAAGAATCAAATCTTTTTGTTTACTACACTTTTTTTTTTTAATTTCATGCAATTAATTAATGTTGAAAAAAATCATAGACAGGGTAAGACATGGTATCAGTCAGTCAGGTAAGTGCCATACGTGATACACGCTTGGGCGATCATGTCTCGAAAGAGACATGACTGACTGGGCAGAATTATCCCGCAGTAGGTTGTCATTGCTTTCTGCGGTAGACTGGTTGCCAGCCAAGGCTATAGAATCCAATCCAATCTGTCCTATTATCATTTAATCCATAACTGGAGATGGATTCCCAATTTGTGCATAAGTGAATGCAAGGAATTCATCTGGAATTCGAACTCTGCTCCCCGATTTGTCGTTCCGAGTCGATATCCACTGCACCACAACGCACTACTTTTGAAATAAAGTTTTTTTGGTAAGACAGAAGATAAAATGAGTTAACTTCTTGAGTACAGTTGCCGGAGACAAAATCTGTTGGCTGAACAGTAGACGTAAGGGGAATATAGAGAATCTAGAGATAACTTCCAGAAGTTTTATAAATATATATATTTTTTTAACACATTACAACACCCAAGCTTCTTAGAATGTTAAACTTATTTTGCAAAAATCACTTGCTTGCAGGTTAAGCACTAAATAACAAAGAAAATAAACATCCAATTTCGAGTTTCTGAACATTAGGCATTAGGAATTCTTTTGAAAGAAATTAAAAAATTAATCATTTAAAAGTTAAAAGTACAATTTTAAAAATTAATAGTTGTTAAAAATGTTTGAAGTGACCGAAGAAGGGCCTGAGCAGATGGATGGCAGAGCGGAGGGGTTTGGGTGGGGTGAAAGGAGAAAGCGCGCTAAGAGGGATAGGGAGACGTGGAAGGCCATGATCGCCTACATCCTGAAGGGATAAGGCACATAGAGGAAAGCCATTTGCTTAATACCAAAGAAGAAGCCTCTAGAGAGACGGTTCAGACTTTAAAAGATAAAAAAAGGATTGGCAGTCAGCAAGCGACAATTTGTGGTTGATATTTATTTAATTTAGTTTTTTTTTTTTAGGGTACTGGAAAGTGGGTCTTCTTGGGTATGACCTAAAACTACATTCAAGTATGGAATCTGGACTAGGAAACAGGGTACCCTGAACCATTGTTACCTACACTGTGGCTATGAAGATCAAGCACCAGGGGAAGAATGTTCCCTTTTTTGTTTATTGAAAATAGGATGCATGAGAGTGGATAGAATCTAGTTTTTTCTGGGTGGGATGTGTATTGTGGTGCAGTGGATATTGGCTCGGAACGAGAAATTGGAGAACCAAAAATTTGAATTCCAGTTGAATTCGTTGCATTCACTTACATGCAAATAATACCGTTAGGAAAAGTATTTATTTAATCCATCTCTTATCCCTCCAGTTATGGATTAAATAAAAATATTGGGTTCTATAGCCTTGGTTGGTAACCAGTCTACCACAGAAAGTAATAATGGCAATCTACTGTGTGAAAATCTTCTACCCAGTCTGTCATCTCGAGACATGATCACCCAAGCATGGCATTACCGAATGAGTATGCTTAGCCTTTAAGCAAACAAATTCTGTGGAAATTTTGTTTTGCTTAACAAAAAAGTTTTAAAATATAAAATGTATTGTACTATAAAAACGTTAGTAATTATTAGTCTGTCTGCATATTGCACAAAGACGCACATTTTAATTTTTTTTTAATTTTGCACCCTAAAAACACTAGTATTTTGACAAGGGAACCGTCTAGCAAAGCTTGAAATAGAAGTTAGGTTTGCCTGAGTTGTAATGAATAATAATAGTCATTTCAAAATATCCTCGTAAAACATGCGTCATTATCAGAAAATAAACCTGTACTAAAGAGAGAGTGTAAGTAGGTAAGTTAACTTTGACTAGTCGGAAAATGAAAAAAAAAATTGTCACAGAAAAGAAAACTCACAAGAAAAAATAGTTTTTTTTCTTTTTTGGCAAAAAACTAATATTTTTAAATTTTAATTTAACTATTATTTTAATATGGATACGTTGATGATACCGATACGCCACAATTAAAAAGCGATAATCAAAGTATGAATGTTGGTACGTCATTCGACTAACCCCTTAATTTTATACAGATTTTATTTTTTCTAAAGCAACACCTTCAATAAATGTATCATCAAATCTGTGACTTTTCCCAACACTTATGACAAGGGGACCGTCTACTAAAAAACAAAAAAAAAAAGGGGATAAAAATAAATCTGTTTTCTTTCTTTTTTTTAAACAATAAATGGTAGTCTCCCAAAAATACGTGGATTCGTCTTACAAATATAGAAAGGAAATGGGGATTATTTTCATTAGATCAGCTGGTGGCTTCGAGTATTTAAAAAAAAAAAAAAAAAAAAAAAACAATTATTCTTCATTTTATTATTCAATGATAATGTCATTCGAAAGGCAAGAAACACTTGTACAAAAAAAAAAATTATCGTTAACCCGGTTTATGGGGGAACCGTAAAAAAAGCTTCCTTAATTTTATTTTCAGTAATAAGTAATTTTTTTTTTCCGTTAAAAAGTTTTTAAAAAATTATATTCAAATTCAGTTCATATCCTCTTTTCTCAACTTTTAAATGCTTTTTACATCGTTTAATTTCTTTAATTTTGGATTGCTGATATATCCGGGAATTTTTTAATCACTTCCAAGCAAAATCTCAAAAATAGGATAAAAGGCAAAGTAACTAGCAGTCTTACTTTTTCGGGGTTGAATTCATTCTTTTCCATTAAAAACAACTACATAAAATATAGAAATACAAAAAATGGTTTGTTTTTTATTGTTTAATGTTTATTATATCCTTTAATAGCAACATCCGGATATAAAAACGAAACAGGTACACAATAATGGCCTGGCCTTCCTCACAAAGTACAAGTGCTTGATCAATGGCACGACTCTTACTAGAGAAAAGGAAAAAAAAAAGATATTTACATTTATTTTTAATGTTGGGAATTGCAATAATATTTTTTAAGCTCCAGTTATGTTTGTTTCTTTTTACTAAATCTCACATCGCAAAATATGGTTGAAAAATTTTGAAAATGTCAATGGATTTTTAGAGTGAAAAAAAGAAAAACGAAAAAATGTTATTGTTAACCATCTTTATCACAACAAAATTAAGCTTTTTTTTAAAACAAAACAGTTGCCTCGCCTTTTTAAAATGGGTGGTGAAGATGTGACAAGTTCTAGTGAGGGGAGAAAAAAAAGTAGACTATTGATTGAAGACAGTCTTTTTTTTCTCTCCATCTCTGGGTAATTTTTATTTTTTTACTTATTAGTTTTTCTTTTCAATCTTTTTTTAAACTTGCGATTTTTCTTAAGACGTTCGATTTTATATTGTTCAAAATGCTTCAGGCAATTTATTTCCCGATGTAAGTGTTGTGATAAAAAAAAAACTACTAAGAAGTGATTATTAAAGTGTTCATAATAAAAATCAATGGTTTCTGTAGCATAACTAAATGTCGATAAAATGAAAACA
This sequence comes from Ascarosepion bandense, assembly GCA_037127315.1. NCBI lineage: Eukaryota > Metazoa > Mollusca > Cephalopoda > Sepiida > Sepiidae > Ascarosepion > Ascarosepion bandense. The sequence continues at coordinate 2,365,827 of JBBBDQ010001079.1, forward strand.
CATGTTAGAATGTTCACTGGCATTTCATTTCGCTTGCCTGTTGAGTGGTGACATGGGATTTGAACACGGAATTCATTGGTCAGATGAGTACAATTCATTTTTAGCTTCATTCTACTAAAAAACACACAAGGAATTGTTTGGTGGCTGGAGACCGTAAAGATTTTAAGAAAAAAAATAGCCTGTAGATAAAATACTGATCTTAAAGTGAACAAAAAACCCCAAAAAACTATGGAATAACCTTGAAAAATAAATGACAGCTAGGTACAGTTAATTAACGAACATATCTACATGTAATTAAAGAAGTCACTGTCTGAAACTGAAAGAATATTTAAAAGTATAAAATAAGTTAAAAAAAAATGAATAAGTTCACATAATGTTAGCATTTTAAGAGAGATAGATAAAAATAAAATATATTTTTTGCTATGACTTGTTGAAATAAATAAACTAAAAGAATTTCAACCCAGAAACTCTAAACAAAGGTCCTAATCATTGTTTTACTTTTAATTATTGTCTTTCGACATGCCAAGTGTTTAAATTCTGAGAGAGCAGTCGAAAACTTTAGGCAGCCACTTGAATAATTTTAACGGGTAGCAGGGTGGGTGCAGTCAGTGTTTGAAACCAACATTTAGTCATGAATCGCCGTATTTATTTACAGATCTGTAATCAAGAAAGGTAAGCTAAAACTAAAAGATCGAATATTGTTGGGAGTGGTTATTGTAGCATTTGAGATTCGCTATGATGAACTAACAACTTCCATTTTATAATTTACAATAGAGAGTTACTAACTATTCAACAGCTACATTTGTCGATACTGCTTTTAGTCGAGAAAGACTACTAGCATTGAATTTTAAGAGCTGACAAAAAGTGACTAATATCAATTGTAATACCCCTAAAGGTATTTTACAAGATAAAAACATTAAATTTAATCAAGACGTTTCTATGTGTGGACATCAACCGTGTACAGACACGCGCACGTGTGTAACCTAACTTTTTAAGGTAGTAATTATTACATCGTCAATCTGTTCTCATATGATACTAGTATTTACTTTATTTTAGGATTTATTAATTAGTGAATACACTACAAGTAGGAATTATATGAAAGTGTTAACGAAAAAAATACTAACTTTTTAGCCGTTTTTTTATTAAACAATAACAATGCTAAGAAAAAAATTTTAAAAATTAAACAAGGAAAAGAATTGTTTTTTTTTAATACGTGAGCAAGTGTCTGTTTCCTCGTCCTGATTAGCAGGCGAACACAATACAAATAAATACAATTGTATTAAAAAATTTAGAATAAAGAAAAATCTGAAATAAAAATTAAAACAGTATTTTTTTTTTAAATCAGTTGTTTTATTACCTTAATTTTTTTTATTCTGTTGTGTTGCGTGTTGTGTTGTAAACACTTTTGACGGGTTGGCGGTCGATTTTGTTTTGTTAAAGGAAACGAAACACTTATTTTGAATTAAAAATAATGAAATTAACTTAAACGGCAATCATGACGTAATGTATTATTAAATATAAAAAAATCTTCTTAACACTTCTTTAATTCGTCTTAGGGGAAAAAAGGTTTAATTTTTAGCAGTAGTAATTGATTGCAAATAAATGATGTCGCACTAAGTAAATATTACTTGCAATTTTAGGGGTTTAAAAAGTTATCAGCACATAAAATATTAAAAGAAAAGTAGTACACTTTAAGAGTCAAAAAGTACAATGTGCAAAAAAAAAGAAACCTTTCAAAGAAATCCACTATGGACTAAAAAAACCTACCGTCAGTGTTGTTAGTGATCCTGTTTGTGTTGTATTTTTAAATTCAAGGCAGAAAAAAAAGAAAAATATACCACAAGATCATCCTTTATAAATAATAATACAGTTTCGACATCTTTAGTAGGTACAATCCAAATATTTTTACATTGGCAAGGTAAGTGTCCAGGTATTCTTATCAAATGTGTTTCTCTCTGGTGTAATACTAAGACGGACTTGATCGTCGTCTTCCAAGGTCGTGAGAAGAAGACAAAAAAAAGCAACAAGTTCCTGTCCTCGGTAAAAAGGAAGGCTGAGTTGTTTGTATCTAATGTTGAGAATTGACTGAAAGAGCAGTTTATTACTTTGCTTGCTGAGAAGATAGCTATGGAATCGAAAGAAGCGACTAGTTGTATCCCCACTCCTTATTTTCCTCTGCCTTTTTCTCTCATTCTCTCTCTTCCCGACTCGTTACTGTTTCTTTTTCAGCGACAATTATTGGTTCACTGTCTTTAGTCGCTACATAAACCAACCGGTTCACTGTCCTTTGTAATTCAGCTACCTTTGCATTTAGATAGGTAATCACACGCGCACTATAATGCGACTAGTTATCTACCCTTTATCATTAAATACCTCCACAAAAAAAAAAATACATGATTAACACGTGACGATATTTTTTCTTGTCCCAGTAGAGATATTTACAAAGATCGAAATATATAATGAATATATTGATTTAATATCTGTTTCAATCAAATGTCTCACCGTGCTGTAATTAATATTTAGCAAGACAGCCTGAACTACAGTGAGTTCAGTCCTCACTGGGGATTTTACGGTTGTGGTCTTGTGCCAGAGCTAAGCTAAATCTATCCATTTAAAAAGTGTCAAATCAAAGATTTAGTGAATAAAATGAATATATACAAGATGTGACAAATAACTTGTCATCTAAATACACAAAAATTAAAATAAGACTGACATATCATTTTAACAGATATATTTACCAAAATTACACAAAAATATCTTGAAACGCTAATGAGAAAATTTAATCAAGAAAATCGCCATTGGCTTAAACCATAGCCTCCAGATGACTTCAAAATCTCTTGCAACTCTTTTGGGTAGTCTCCTTGTTTTAAGTTGATGAATGCAGCCATAATACTTCTTTTCAGTTCATCTTTGGTGTTATAAAGAGTTTTGTTGATCTCTTGCTCAACTGTGACCCACACATAATTATCAAGGAGGGATGTCATTTGGGGAGTTGGAGTAGATAGATTTAATTGGAGTAGATAGACTAAACTATCGCCCAGTTCACACTCCTCCCTTGTTCCCTGTTTAGGATGTGGTTTCCGGCTTTCTCTTTTCCAATCTTTTCACTCTTACGTAGACCCCTGCGCATCAGTGGCGTTACCGCCTTGCTTGGGGTGATATGATTTAAAAAAAAAAAAGGCAGCCAGATGGATGTAAGGGATGATGTGGTTGCAGAAATTGTCTGATAGCCATGAATGGGTTCTCCTGATTGTGTGGCATGGTGCAGAGTCCTGTTGCTAGATATAGGATCTTCCAGCAACCACCCTCTTGACTCAGAGCAGCACTATCTCCTCAAGGCACTCGATGTAGGCCTTTGTGTACAGTCTGAGGCCCTGTGGGAAGATGAATTGAGGCATAACATTGGCTAGTGATCACTTCAAACACCTTCGTAATCACCATTAGACACATTCAACTCTTTTGAATCCTCTGCACTGTCAAACACACTGAAATATTTGTATTGCAGCTTCCTGTCGAAGTGCCAAGCAGTACAGCATGCCTTTTCCAAATTTCTGGCAGAAGGAGTTGCTCTTTTTCTCACAGACAGTGCCCAACTGACCCATCTATACAGTACAGTTAAAATCCAAAGCAAACAATATGCATGCACGAAATTTTAAAAAAATAGCATCGCGACAATTTACCCATCGCACATCTCTCTCTCTCTCTCTCTCTCTCTCTCTCTCTCTCTCTCTCTCTCTCTATATATATATATATATATATATATATATATATATAGGTATGTGAATTAATAAATAGATATATATGGTTGTACAAACAATATAATATTATTCAGGTGTCAATAAATCAGTGCTCTTTTTAGTATAAACATTACTATTAATTATCTATTAATAAATATACTTATCCTATGTTGATAGCAAAACTCAGTTTCATGCACTATGCAATCACCAGGTGCTTATTGCAATATATATATATACAGTAAAGTTATAAATAACTTTTTTACTCTGTCACCTGTAATAACTGCCACAAGGAATATATGGATGAAACTTTAAAGAATTTAAATCAAAGTTTATATGAACACAAAAAGGATCTTTTACAAGACAACATACTCAATATCTTAGTTTCTCACCATAATGAGTTTGATCATAATTTCGATTTAAGAAATGCTACTTTAAATAAAAGAAAACTCAATTTACTCAGACAAAAGTGTATAGAAAGTGCTTTAATCACTCGACCGTCCACAGTAAATTTGTGCTCAGATTCTTACAACATTCCACCTTTCTTGGCTGATCTTTTATTACCACAATGTAGGATATTTAATGATAAATGTGATATAAACAGAAATAAAATTAAATCAGCTTAGATGATATACCCAAACACATATTTAAAATCTTATGAAATTCTAATAGACAAAACGCATCATACAAAATATATTACACTTTGGCAGATATTTTCCTCATATATATATATATACAGAAGTAAATAAAACATATTTGTAAATACAATATAAATAAAAGACACAAAAAAACATTAATAAAATTTTTCCTTTAATCATTTTCGCTTTGGCTATCAAACTGAACACTCTCAGTTACTGATTGTTTGTTTACCTCCTGTGAATAACCTGCTATGAAAGCTGTCTTTCCTGCAGCACACCCATGGAATAGCAGTGGAAAGATATCAGTCTGATAACGAATTGCTCGGATTTTGATCCTAGCTTGAACTAAACAGTATATATCTATAAATTCAGATAAAACTTAGAGGGGAAATAGCCATTTTCAACATGTCATTTTAAGATATGCATTCTCAACCCCATATTTTTTTTTTTTTAATAATCATATGGCCCCAAGCAAGGCATTTTACTGCCACTGTTGTGCAGGGGGTTAAATAGGAGGAATGTTATGAGAAAGAGTGACAGATTACAGAGGGTGCCAGGAAGAGAGTATGAGAAGGAAGAGAATACTGATGAGAGTGGGGTGGACCGAGAAAAAAGCATGAGTGAGAGGATGTAAGTTAGTGAGACAGGAGATGACTATTGACTTTATGTTTGAATTCTTGAAGATTGTACCGGGAAAGAAAGTACACGGAGAATTATATATATATATATATATATATATATATATATATATACTGATTGTTTAATTACTTAGTTTTTGGTCATAATAAAATTAGATCAGCACATATTTGTATTAAAAAGTGTTCAATACAATTATATTGTAGAACTTTTGAATATTTTCCATTTGTAAATGAGTTATTATGCAACCCAGGTTTCTACCATGAGTGGTGTCTTCAGGTGATTTGCAATATTGCAAATTGCCTGAAGACGCATATTGTTCAATCCTTTATCAATGGCAGTATCACATTGCAACAGACCAAATCGGCCTCAAGGACAAAAAGCCTTCTGCACAGCATGCAAACCAATGATATCTTCAACAAGCTTGCTCAATAGGAATATAACACTGCAATGAAAGAAGTGTTCTAGGGTCTCTGCCTCTCCATCAGAGTGGATGAAATTTGGAGAATTATCAAAGCCCAGTAAAAAAAGTCTTTTGCCGACCCGAAGAATCCATCTGATCACAAGCCAGATGAGTGATACCCCACCATTATTGAGGCATTTCAACCCAGGTGCCAAAGCCATATTGAGAGAGTCTTGTACTGCATAAGACCAAGCTCTTCTGTCAGATCATCTTGTGTCGACCCTCTTACTAATAACTATTATAATGCCCTACAGGACAATGCCTGGATGTCAAACGGACCATCCATTGACATGAGAGATGTTTCAGAGCAATTGAACATTCGCAATAGATAGAGCACTCACCAAATGGGGTGGGGGGCTCTTTCTCATATGAGTGCACACTTCTCAGCGAAAGAAAGTTTTTACGGGTGTGTTTCTTCTGGAATTTATCCTCACCATCCAATTGCGACACATTCAATCTAGGAATGTGATGTGAAGCATGTTGATGAAACTCAACACTAGGCATACTCAGACGACCATCAGAAGGGTGGAGGTAACGGATCTCCCAAGGTACTTTCGGAGCCTTGCCTTCCCGCAAGGAGAACAAGAGCCTTACTAATATGTGTGTGTGTATTTGACATATAGATGGCACTACTAATAAAAAATTCATATAATTTTTATGAAGTACTAACCTTCAAATGGCACGGGACAAAATTTGGGCCCAATTGGATTATTAATTTACAGATTACAGTTATTTAAGTGAAGCTACTGTTGCAAATTTTCAAAACAATGAAAAAATCTGAATTTCATGTGTTGATAAAACATTGCTTTCTGATGGGAACAAATACTGTTTAAGCAAAGCAATGGCTTGATAAGTGTTATTGGGACTCTGCTCCATCTGAAACATCAGTTAAAAGGTGGTATGCTGACTTTAAACATTGCATGAGATAGCAGAGAAGTGGAATATATCAGAAGGCAGTGTATTCACCATTTTACATGAGCATTTGTCAACGAGAAAGCTGTGTTTAAAGTGTTTGCCGCGTTTACTCACAGTTGATCAAAAACAAAAATGCATTGACAATTCAGAGCTTTGTTTGCAACTGTTTCAATACAACAAGAAAGAGTTTTTGCATAAATATGTGACAAGGGATGAAACATGGATCTACAACTTCACTCCAGAGTCAAATCAGCAATCAATTGAGTGGACAGCAGCAGGTAAAAGCCATCCAAAGCGACCAAAGATGCAAACATCAACAGGTAAGGTTTTGGTCTCCGTATTTTGGATGCACAACATATTTTATTCATCAATTACCTTAAGAAAGGAAGAACCATCAATAGCAAATATTATCTGGCATTATTAGTGCATTTGAAGGAAGAAATCACCAAAAAATGGCTATAAATGAAGAAGTAAAAGTAATCTTTCACCAAGACAACACACTGTTACAAGTCAAGCACAACGATGGCAAAACTACATGAATTGCATTTTGAATTGCTTTTGCATCCACCCTATTCTCTAGATCTGCCCCCCCCCAGTGACTACTGGCTGTTTGCAGACCTTGAAAGAATGCCTCACAGAAAGAGATTTGGCTCTAATAAAGAAGTGATATTGGAAAGTGCGTCTTATTTTGAGGTAAAAGACAAATCGTTCTACAAAAAAGGCATCAAACTGTTAGAGAAGCGTTAGAATCAGTGTATCACCCTAGAAGGAGACTATATTGATGAATAAAGTCGAATTTTGTCTAAAAATTGTTGTTTTATTCATTGAGTCTGGGATTTATTAAATGATATGTACACATGCAGATATATATATATTATTTTTTTATAACTTTAATTCAAAAAGAAAAGCAGGTAGGTAAATACCAAAAACCCAATCCTAATTAATATTACATTAATATTAAAACTGATCAAGGTGTGGGGTTCAATGCAATATATATTCAAAATTACAGAGCCAGTTATAAAATAAAACAAATTCCGATGATCAAATTTGCTGAATGGCCAGTTCTACGAGAAATTTTGTCATTTGGCTTTTTGAAATAAAAAATTTATTGCTGATGAAATGAGAAATTTCTCGTAAAAATTTCTCGTAGAAATGGCCATTCAGCAAATTTGAACATCGGAATTTGTTTTATTATATATATATATATATATATATATATATATATATTGTACATTTGGGCAGCAATCCCCCTGTTATACATGTTTCATTAAAGATGACTGACAAGGTACTGCAATTAAGCTTTTTATTTAATTTTTCTTGTTTTGGTATAAGTCTTATTCTTTCTGGACATAAAGTGATTCAAAAAATTGTCCAAATATTCTGTATATCCAAATGATTTAGGTTATTCTTTTAGCTTATATTGAGGATCATTTTCATTTTCATTTTTAACTGAATGTATAGAGTTTTTCCTGTATGTATTGATACGAGGGTGTATTTCTGTATAAAAAATATAAAGTCAACACAAAGGTTAAAAGTTGTAGTAAGGAATTCTACTGAGTCGTACTTGTTAACACAAAAAAGTTTCCATTTATGAAGTAAAATAGAGAAATTGAACATTTGGAAGATTCTAAATCATTCCAGTATATTTGAAAAAATCTTGATGATTCGAGATACATCGAGAAATATGCTAATTAGGTGCTAAGACAAGTATATCCAGCCACAAGAATCTCTATGAAAAGTTACCGGCCAACAAAAACCCAAAAGAGAACCTCATGGAACAAATCTGGTAAATAAAATTTTTGAATATTTTCCCTCTTTGTTTTCTGTTTTGAATGCTAAAATTATAGATTTGTATATATTTTATTTTGTGGTTTTAGTAAATTAAATATCTTTGTGATTTAGCTCTATGTTTTGGTAAATTATTTTCTTTTCTTTTATTACGACTTGCAACATGTAACAGTATCTAGAGTTATAAGGAATGTTTTGTTTTGTTTTGTTTTTTCAAGACAGTCAACATGTTACCATTTTCATAAATTATGTTATTTTTTCTTTTTCTTTTTTATTATTAACACTTTCATTATTTTCAATCCTTGGCTACTGGACTGTTGGAAATGGACAGGCAAGTGATAACAGAGAGTGAGTTCACTCCCCCTTATTAGTGAAAGGCCCAAAGACTCCTTTGAAATGGATAACTGATACTCCTTGAAATCACCAGCCCTGTATAACTAATTTTGTCTTCCACCCCAGTTTTATTAAACAAGCACAAAACCAGCATAGTAAAGGGTAGTATGAAGGTGGGTGCAATTTTTCCTCACTGTATAACTTTTACCAACTTGAAATGAAAACAATATCAGTTACCCTTTTCAATGGAGTCTCTGGGCCTTTCACTAATAAGTGGGAGTAAGCTCACTCTCTGTTATCACTTGCCTGTCCATTTCCAACAGTCCAGTAGCCCAAGACAGGAAATACTAATAATCCAATTTTTGCCTAGGGTCATATTTTGTCAAAACAGGATGACAATATTATAACTAGAATCGTTATACCCAGATTCAATCAATTCAGTTACTCTTCCCAACAGAAATAATTGTCTTCTCCAATTTTATCACTTTGGTTACTTTTCCCGACAAAATATTTGTATTCTCCCATTTTAGAGAAATCTCTTCTTATCTTTGAAATTAATAAAAAATTTCTATCAGCCATCTGGAAATAGAGTTACAATGGTACCAAGGAGAAGAGATTATTAGAACAATCGCCATGAAAATATTTCTCGACAAATCAGAAGGAAGCCATACGACAGCATTGAGAAAGTAAATGAAGTTGAGATGCCAGATCAGGATCAATAAGATTGCAGATCCTTCTTTGGATTTTCTTGAGAATCTTGAGATATATAGCTGGAGCACCAGACCAAATATGGCAGCAATATTCACTGCATGGAAAATGGTAGATTTATAAATGTGCAAGATGGATTCCGATGAGAAAAATTGTGTGGTCAAGCTTCTTAGCAGCAAACCTAGCAATCGATTGAATATAAGCGCACTTCACTGCATGACAGTAGAAAACATGAAACTAATAAAGAACAATAAGTTGCTTTCGAGGATGACAGTATTAGCCATATGGATGGAGAGCAAAAATAGTTCCCTATGAGGATTAAAGAATAGCAGTCTCATTTGGAGGCATTTAAATTTACAAGTCATTTCTTGCCCCAGTGAACGGATTAGAAATTGTTTTCAAGAGCAGGAAGACATTTGTTTACTGTTAATAGCTTTTCTCTTAGTTAAGGGAAAAACAAAAAATTTAAATTTTTGTTTGTAAAAATTAATACTTTATAATACCACTGTCCATATCATCAGAGATGAATGTTAGTGTTATGGCTGCGGAGATGGAGTCTTCCAGATAATAACACATTAGTTTTTGCCTTATTGTACATAGTAACTGTCAAAATGGTGCCTGAGATAAAAGTGTGAGAGAAACACAGTTGTGTCATTGAATTCCTCTATACTAAAAAAATAAACACTTATAAAATGGAGTTCAACTAGAGGATGTGAGCACAGCTAAGTGATGAATATTTCAGAAGTACCAAGAACAATATGATTGAAAAAATACATTTGGGTTAGCAAAAGACTGAGTACCTCTATGCTAAATAATAAACACTTAAAAAATGGAGATCAGCTAAGGGATGTGAGAACAATTAAGTGATGGATATTTCAGAAGTACTAAGAACAACATGAGTGACAAAATACATTTGGGTCAGCAAAAGATTGATGACTGTTATAGACTTGCATGTATACAGGAATGGAATGTTCCTATGCTCTTAAATACATGGACATTATTGTAGTGGGGAAGAGAATGATTATACTGATGGAGAGCAAATATATATCGTCATGCACAGACAGATCTGTTTCACTGTATCACAGCTCATCAGTTCTGTTAGACATCCGATTGCTTTTTACCCAGGATCGAAACCCGACTGAATTGGCATCAGTCGGCAATTCTACCTCTGAGCTATGGACACTCAGTAGAAGGAGGCAGACTTTTAGCATGTGATATATCACGTATACACATGCCAATAGCTGAGAGTGTTCTAATTCAGTACTGAATGAACGATGCATAGAGGCTAGAGTAGCTACTGTTTTTACAAAATCTACCATTCTTCCAGAGTGCTCAATCAGGGTGTGAGAGTGTAAAAAGTCATCCGCAAACAGATCTGTTTTGCTGTAACACTGCTCATCAGTAGAGTTAGACATCCGACTGCTTTTTACCCAGGATCGAAACCCAACCGAATTGGCGTCAGTCAGCGATTCTACCTCTGAGCTATGGGTGTTTGATAGAAGGAGGCAGACTTTTAGCATGTGATATATCTTGTATACACATGCCAATAGCTGAGAGTGTTCTAATTCAATACTGAATGAACGATGTGTAGATGCTATATATATACAGTACTGTGCAAAAGTATTAGGACAAGAACTATTTTATCTTTTATGAGGCATCAAAATAAAGTTTAAAATCACCCCTAACACTTTCGCACATTACCGGTAGTGATTTTCCTAAAAACCTCACTGAAATTCAAATACAGGGTGAAAAGCCAAGTCAATTGCCAATAAACATTGATTATTTAAAACTAGGTGTAAAAGAAATGTATTAAAAAGAAGTTATATTTAATTTTTCTTATTTTCTATTAAACAAGTTATTTTGAAACTACTCATTATTCTATTATCCTTGGATATGACTTTTTTCTTATTCTTCCCTCTCAATTTGATAAATCTAATGTTAATTTGTAAGACACACTTTGGGAACAAATATAAGCTGCTTGGCAGGAGATACCATTAGATACATTGAAGAAACTTGTGTTGTCAATGCCTGACAGAATGAAGGCTGTGATCAAAGCAAAAAGCTATTATACTAAATATTAACTTTATTTTGTAACAAGTATTTTTTTCTTGTTAAAGCATTTGTTGAGTAAATCAAATAAAATTACTTTAATTAAATTGTTTATTTTCTGTCAATATGCCTCATTAAAGATAAAATAGTTCTTGTCCTAATACTTTTGCACAGTACTATATATATATATATATATATATATATATATATATATATATATATATATAAAATAAAACAAATTCCAATGTTCAAATCAGTTGTATGGCCATTTCTACATGAAATCCCTAAGAGAAATTTCACGCATCATCAGCAACTTCTTTATTTCAAAGTAAACCAAGATATTTTACCAGTGGAAGTTAAAAAAAAAACATCACAGAAAAATTAAAGGAGTGAGATTAATAAGAAAGTAGACAGAAACCAATGTCTATTTTTAGTTTTATGGAAAACCTTACTTTCAACATTATAACTGTAATTTAAATATTAATTACATTGAGCCCTCCACCTTAATCAGTTTTAATATTAATGTAATTAATATTCATTAGGATTGGGTCTTTGGGATTTACCTTCCTGCTTTTCCTTTTGGATTAAAGTTTTATATTTAAAATATATATATATATATATATATATATATATATATATATATATTTTTAATCTGAGCATATATATATATATATATATATATATATATATGCTCAGATTAAGTGTGATCTATGAAGAAGCATTCACTCTGATTTGCCAACTAATATGCCATTTTGAAAATGTGGTATGTGGGCATATGCTATTGTCGAGGGCATGTTATGTAAACCATCTGGAAAGTCCTCCTAACCTCAGAAGCAAGCCAACTATGCCAACGGTTTTCATCATCTTATCAACAATATCTGTGCTATTTGCAACTAGTTTTGAGTTTGACGAGGCACATGGTATACAGAGATGATGTGTAAATTGCTGCCATTATATGTGCATCATTTGTTTTTTATTTATAAGACTGTGCAGTACAGTAGGGTCAGTTGGGCACTGTCTATGAGAAAAGAGCACCCTGATGCAATTAATTCAATCAGAAATTTGAAAACAGCATGCTGTACTGCTTTGCATTCACACCAGATGCTCTAATATGTGTGTTTGGGTGTTAATTTGAGGACAGTGCAAATTATTCAGAAAGATTTGGATGAGTCTAATAGTGATTACAAAGGTGTTTGGAGTGATCACTAGTGAGAGCAACATTATGTCTCCATTTGTCTTCCCACAGAGCCCCAAACTCAATACAGTGGCCCATATCAAGTGCCTTCAGGACATAGTGCTGGCCTGGGTCAAGAGGGTGGCTGCTGGAAGATCCTATATCTAGCAGCAGGACACTGCACCATGCAGCATAAGGAGGAGAACCCAGTCATGACTGACAGACAATGTTTACAACCACATCATCCCTTACATCTAATTTCTGAGACTGCAAGCCCCTTGATTATTATATATTTGGAATGTAGTTGAGCGAAAGACCAACAAAACTCCTTATAACACGAAAAATAAACTGAAGACAAAATTTATGACAGCATTCACCAATTTAAACAAAGGAGACCATTCAGAACAGTTGTAGACAATTTAGAGGTATATATATTTGTGTGTGTGTGTGTGTGTGTGTGTGTGTGTGTGTGTGTGTGTGTGTGTGTGTTTGTATTTTTATGGCATCTGCCTTGATGAGATTTTTTCCGGGTGCCTCAACTTCATGTATTTACTTGTGCTACTAGATTGGCTTCTAGGTTCCACCCTTTTAACATTGAATTAGTTAAATGTAACTGCCTCTTTTCTCACACTACCCTCATAGCTTCTTCTTTTATGTGCCATGTCCTTTCAGGATGTAGGCGATCATGGCTTTCCACATCTCCCAGTCTCTGGTGGCTCTTAGCACGCTTTCTCCTGTTGTACCATGCAACCCCTGTTCCGTTATCCACCTGATCAGGTCCTTCAAATATGTTATCTGCTGCTTTCCTCTGTCTCTTTTTTCCCTCTATCTCGCCTGTTAGTATCAGGTTCTCCAAGCTCTCCTTCCTCATTGTATGTCCCAAGAACTTTAGCTTCCTCTTCCTGATGCTCAGTAATAATTTCCTTTTCGTTTCCATCCTTTCCAAAACCTCGTAATGGCTCGCATGCTCGGTCCATGATATCCGCAGCATCCTTCTGTAGAACCACATTTCAGCTGCTTCAAGTTTTTCCTTCCTCTTCAAAGGTATTGTCCAACATTCACTGCCATATTGAAGAACCAACATAACATAGCAATCCAGTACTCTCCTCTTTATTTCTAGTGAAATTTTCCTGTTTCTTAATACTTTACTCAACTTCTGGAATGCCTCTTTTGCCATGCCAATTCACTTTCGAATCTCAGTGTCACACTTTCCGTCTTCTGTTAAAACATTTTGTAGGTATTTGAATTTCTGTACCTGCTTGATTTTAGAGTCCCTCACCTGTATTTGGCATTTTGGGCTACTCTTTTTGCTGATGACCATGCATTCGGTTTTCTTGCAGAAATTCAACATCAATTGCCATCTTTTATCTATTTGATTTCCATCCAACTTTTATCTTTTTTCCACATCCCCAGTACTGTTTTACTCTCTCACTGTAGCCCACTGCGCATCAGTGGCATTTCTGCTTTGCTTGGGAGTGAAATGATTATGAAAAAGAAATGTGTGTGTGTGTGTGTGTATATATATATATATATATATATATAAAGTCATCCACAGACAGCCCTATTTCACTTTATCACAAGTCATCTGTACAATTAGACATCCAATTACTTCTGTAATGGTTTTTGTTTTTTATGAGTATGTCTAGGAATAACAATCCTTTATGACTATATTTGAGTGTGAACTTGATTTTGGGGTGAAAGTTTTGTCGTAGGTTGTGTAGTTTATTTATGTCTCCCCATGTTGATCTACAAAAGATAAAACAATCATCTAGATATCTCTTCCATGATTTAGTGACTTCTGTTTTTATGTCTTTCCCATATTTATGTCCTATTTGGTTGTATGCAAAAACCTATACAACCAACTAGGACATAAATATACTTATAAGAAACATAAACAATTACATCATCACAGACATTTACCATAAACCCACAGACACCCAACAATAACCCCATTGCAAATGTCACCATCCTAAAAGTTGTCTAAAATCCATCCTCTTCTTCCTAGCACGACGAATTTGCACAATAGTCGCTGACAAAACCCTTCGTAAAATACGCCTAGAGGAACTATGAAAAACATTACAAATAAGAGGATAGCCCACTCCACTAATAAACAAGGGTTTCCAACGGGCAAAATAAGCACCATTAAAATCTCTCCGGAATAAAAAAAAAACAACAAAAGAAAACATGAAAAAGAAGAAACATTCTAGCATACATTTTCACACACAACAAAAACAATCCAGAATTATTTACAAAGATCAAAAGACACATCGAATTACTCAACAAAAATTAAAAAATAAAGAAAATTCTAAAGACAACTAAAATAATTAATAGCAAACACTAAGCCAAAAATTCAAATAAACATACTAATCTCATCAAAATTCAAGCAATACCCAACACAGGGGTCACAAAATGCAACAAAAAAAGATGTGTGGTATGCAACATAATAATAGATATAGACACATCTACATTCGAAATAAAAACAAATCTGACCGGCAATTCTAAAAACGTAATTTATGCTCTAAAATGTGATGAATGTGCAAAAATATACATATGGCCAACACAAGGCCTGAATAAAAGTGTAGCCCTACACAGAAGTAATATCAAATTAATCAATAACAGAAAATTGTACATCTCCCAACATTTACATGAATGCAGTAGAGGTAAATTCAGAGTAATGCCTATCAACCAAAATGCAGATTATGACACGCTCACGGTGCAAGAAGAAATATAAAAAATACAACCCTTTCCACAATAAAATAACATGAAAAACGTAAGACACACATACAGACTCACTAAATTATGATAAAAAACACACACTAAATTCAAATACTATTCCAAAAACGATAAAAAGAACTAAATGACCCATAGAGTAGAATTGAATCAAAATTGCTGAAAACAATTTTGAAGTATAAAGCTGAAATCAAATATTGTAAGTCAGTGTAAAAAATTTTTATATCCAATGAAAGGTGACGGGAGAGAGTTAATGTGCGAATGTAAAAAATCCAACATGTATGCGTACATATGAATTTTCTGACCAGCTCACCACTTACCTATTTATACATGATACCCTGGCCATCAGAAACGCTAAATGGATCTCACTATGTTAAGTCGCAAGTTTATTCACCTGAGTCGAGTCAACCTTAGACTCAAAACACATGTAGCGATACAAATACCATTATGGACACTTAATATATCATACAAAACCCAAGTAATAATAATAATAACAATAAATTTACACTTTAAACAAAACAATCACAGCTTCTTGCACATTTTCTTCTATGTGTATGTATATATGTATATGTATGTATATGTATGTATATATATGTTTGTATGCATATATATGTATGTATGTATGTATGTATGTATGTGTATATATATATATATATATATATATATATATATATATAGTCATCTGCAGATAGATCTGTTTCGCTGTATCACAGCTCATCAGTACAGTTAGACTCTGATTGCTTTTAACTCAGGATTGAAACCCGACCGAATTGGCGTCAGTCAGTGATTCTACCTCTGGGCTATGGGCGCTCAGTAGAAGGCAGACTTTTTAGCGTGTATATTATCATTATACACATCCAATAGCCAGAGTGCTCTAATTCATTACAGAATGAGTGATGCATACATGCCAGAGTAGCTACTGTTTATCGAAGTCTTATATATATATATATATATATATATATATAAATGTGTGACACTCTCTTTTGCCTGGGCTGGCTGGTTGCGATGCTTGTTCTCGTCGATGGTCGTGACGGCACCAGTTGTTTCCCTGCCACCTGGCTGGCTGGTTGGTTCGGTCGCTGTTGCTGGTCATGATGATCTTGTCACAAAAGCTGGTTTTCAAGACATCTATTGCAACAACGGACCACTGCCCACGTTGTGAATTGATCTCAGAAAGTCGTGTTGTGCAAAAAAATTAAATAAGTGAACAAGGTCAAAGATGGCTAGAGAGTTGCGAATAAAGTCTTCATAATAATAAAAAAAATTATTAATTATAAAAGCATAAAGTACAATTATCGGGACGCCAGTTTACAACGAAGAGAGGATTTGCTTAAAAATATCAGAGCTTTCAATCTTCAAATACAAGTATCTTTCCAAGTTTTGTTAAAAATATTCGAGCTTTTCAATTTCTTTTTAAAGTCTTTTCACATATTTTCTATAACCAGAGCTGTCAATTCTCTATGCAGCTTTTAAAACAACAAAGTTCTTTCAGGTCCTTATCAGAGCTTAACGGAATTTACCGAATCAGAGGCAGCTAATGGCGGCGATGTGACAGCGGCAGTGTGGGGGTTGGTTTATCCTTGTCACCTGGAAGCTCTCTCCCAACTCAACTTCTGAAAATTATTTTCATAGCAGTGCGGGTGTTTTGTCAAGAATAATCAGAAATTTCAATTCTCCCAAATAATTTTAAAAAACAATAACATTCTTTTGGGATTCCTACAGGAGGCACATTATTCAACAAAGCTTTTGACCAATGAGACTGTTTTCCACCCACACGTTTTGCAGGGGAACCATGGCTCAACGAATGAAATATCAACAGCTCACATGACGTTTATCTTTAGATTTTTCAATTCCCACAATTTTCTGTTCTCAGGAACAACTATTGGGGATTTGACCCTGCTTGAACTCATCAAGCAAATCCTGACATTTTATCATGACTGCGACCATTTTGTCAAATTTCCACTTAGCCCAAAATAATGTGTATCATAAATGAAAAAGAAAGAAAACTATATTTCCCTCTCTCTTTTTCAAATTGTCAGCTAATTTATCTATTCCCTGGATTTTATAAGTACATAATAGTATTAAAATAGTTTTTTACCTAAGCTCACATCGCGAATTACAATAATGCACGACTAATAATACCACTAATACTAATTCCTCTCTCTCCTTTGTATTAAACCAAACAAAAAAATATACCAGTGGGAGATAGTGTCACATACCTTCGTCAACCATCCTGTCAATTTAAGCATTAAAATAACATTATAAATCTGAGACACTATCTCAACGCACAACTTTGCAAGATCCTCTTCTTCTCTTTTCTACCTTTTTTTTTCATTCATTTTTTTTTTCTTTTCAGCCATGCATATTCAACAAGGAAAAAGTCTTTTAGTAAAAAAAAGTCTCCTCAACCAATTGGAAAAGTTCATTTTTCACCTTTGGTTCATTTTCCACCTTTGGTTCCACCTACATTTTATTCAACCTAACCATGCAATTTCAATAACACATTTTATTACCTAACCATGCAAATTTAATAAAAAATCCTTTATTTAAAAGTCTCTGCAGACAACTGGAAAAAGTTCCTTATTTTCATCCTCGGTCCTGTCTAAATTTTATTCAAAGCTAAACATGCAACTTCAACAAAAAGTCTCTACTGTCAACCTGAAAAAGAATTAAGAAAAATGTGTGTGTGTGTGTGTGTGTGTGTGTGAATGGAGGTAATTTTTTTTTTTTCATGACTTGTTCTTCTTGGACACTGTTCTTCTCTGAACCACTGGGTTGGTTCCTCAGGAATATAGACACCATATGGTAACTCCCTTTTTCTTTTTCAGTGTAATCTGCCAAAATTCTCCAAAATTGATTCCCGCTCAACATTTCCATATTACTGCTACTACTACAGTAATGAATATTAAAGTACCTAATACTGCTGACCAATTTATTAGAATATTTCCTTACCATCCACCCAGATCATGCCTTAGCGTATTATTGGGAAATTTCCTTGTTATCGAATTCCATATCCCTGTATAATTATCCAAATTCTTGTTATCTCAGCTAATTTCTCACTTAATTATTCTCTCGTATTATCTTTTCCACTTTCAGTTCCCTTTTGGCTTTCATTTCTCTTCTCAATAATTCCTAGCAATATGGTGATTGTTTTAGACAAGCGTGTGCCGACCTTTGACCTTGGGTTTCATGCCCCACCCCCACTGACAGCTGGCCAGTCTGCCCACCAGGACACACCTTTTTGTCACACAGGTCCTATTCAACCACGCCCACCTATATTCTTGCTATTTTCATTTACTTGATTTAGTTTCTATTCTACGAAGTTTCGACTTCTATTCTAGGACTTCTTCATAGTCTCTCCCGCTATTCTGCCATTTGGTCCACTACAATGGTTTGCTGTTTCATCCTCTTTCTATTTTTTTTCACAATCTTTATATATTCACAGCCCTTCTTGTCCCACAGGGTTGCTTCCCCTGTTATCTTCCTGACCTTTGGGCTCACTAATTTCTCCATTAGCAACCTCAATTAATATTCCTCACCCTATTCCAGGCTCTTTTATTCAATTATTTCACCATTAGCAACCTCAGCTAATCACCCTATTCCGGGCTCTTTTTATCTCTATTAGCAGCCTTAGCTAATATTATATGACACTGGACCAATTTCTCTTGTCCAGACTTTTATCTTTCCAGTGAATTTCATAGTACGCAGGGTCTCCAACCCAAATTTCTAACACCTTTCTACTAGCATTCACACTGCCATTCCTCATCTTATTTCAGGTTTTTACAAGTATTTTCTTTCAGTGAATTTTGTCGTACGCAGGGTCTCCAACCCAAATTTCTAACACCTTCCTACTGGCATTCACCCCATCATTCCTCACCTTATTTCAGGCTTTTACAAGTACAGATCCCAATTCTCAACATTGTCTCTCGCTAATTTTGCTAGAACCTCCCCCAAGGTCCTATGGAACCTCTCTACCTTGGCATTGCTCTGGAGGAGGTAGGTTATT